>PVIW01017143.1:0-14806 GCA_004026585.1 Noctilio leporinus
TCCCCACCCTGTCTCTGGATTACTGGCCTCCCAGCGGCCCGCAGCCCACCCAGGGTTCGGGGTCCACCTCTCAAAGAGCCTCAGGGCCCTTGCTCGGCTCTGAGCACAGTCAGTTCCAACCCCAGCCTCTGCCCAGCTCCGGGTCGGCTGTCTCCCTGCCACAGGTTTCCGAGTCAGGCCTCCCCTTGCCCGGGGCGGCCCTGCTCCTGGGCCGCAGCCGCAGGCCACCCCACTCACCACGTCCTGGGTGAGGGACACCCTGCAGCCCACCCGCTGCTCAGCCTGTCTCCCAGGGGCCCCGGGCCCGGGTGTGTACCAGTACCCCCACTTACCCTCACCCCTGGTTCTCCCTCCTGGAACCCCCAGAGCAAAGGCCGTGATGATTCTCCCTGGCAGCTGGGTCTCTGGTCTGGAAGAAAGGGTGGGGAACAGGAAGCTTGCTTGCTGGGGAAACAGGGCAAAGTCCCACTGTGAAAGCACTTGCTCTCTGGTTGGTTCGGGTCCTGTGTCTCTTCAGCTGCTGGGTGGGACCAGAGGGCAAGGTGGGCGGGGACGTGGACCTTGTGGCGCAGCGCAGCCTTGACGCCCACACCCTGGGGTTTGCTGTGTGATCACCTGCTCGCGTTGTGTGTGGGGTGGACGTGCAGGATCAGGGTTGCATTATACTTTCCTCCTCCATGTCTTTAACCCATAATGTGTGGTCAGCAGCACGAAGACCATGTCACAGACCCACCGCGTGAGGAGAGGAGGTGGCATCTGAGTTACAGCGTCAGGTGGCCCTTTGCTCCCGTAACCTCCGCCAGCAGGGCCCAGGGAAAGTGGGCACAGGCAGGACGCAGGTGCCGCCGCCGCCTCTGGCACCTGTGACCCCGGGGTCCCATCCACTCCCCCACAGCACAGTTTCCCGCTTTCCACGGGCGCTGTGCCAGGGACGGGTGAGCGTGTCCCCCGTTGCAGAGGATTTGCTCGGGGCGCTCCTGGGTGCCACCCGCGCTGCCGTCAGACTTGCGGAGCTGTCCTTGCTGCTGGCCTGCAGGTCTGTGTCCTCTGGGGTCGGACTGCAGGGGCTCTGAGGGGGTCTGGTGGGGGTATCTGGGTCACATGGGGTGTGTTGGTGGCCTGGGACCTCCAGAGACACTTCATTTCATGGCAGGACGGTGGGTAAAGGTCCGGGCCCTGGTGGGACCCTGGCTGATGGGAGTTGACTGCACTCCAGGGGTTGGATTTTGGGTTCTGTGGCGGAGAGGGCTGCTCCCTTCTGTCTCATCTGTTCCTTGTCTGTTCTTGGAACCAAACCCAGCTGTGGGGGTGCCGGGTCTGCAAGGCGCCCCTCCCGCTGCTGCAGCAGGGCCTGAGGGGTCAGGCTGGGCTGCTGGCCTGTGGGTGGAAGTGGCTGTGCTGCGTCTCTCCAGGGAGTCCGCGCTCCTCCCACTCTCCTTCCCCTGGGTCCACACTGTCTGTGCAGCCCCAGCTCAGCCCTCGTCTTGTCACCAAGGGGCAGCCTCGGGGACAGAAGCCTCACAGCCAGGAGGCAGAGAATGGCAACCACTGGGCTGGCAGTGGCTGCTTCTCTGAACTGCTGGACCAGCGCTGGACCGTGGCCCTGGGAGGTCATTCTTGGTGACAGTGAAACGAGCCGTGTTTTGTTGGTGCCAGTGGCGCCTGTGGTCTCTTTCCTCAGCAACAGACACAGTTCTACCCTCCCCACCCCACACCCACAGTTTCTCATGAAAACCACAGAGGTGGGAACTTGAAGGGTGTTTCAATGAACACTCAATGTACCTCCTGTTTTATACAGTTGTTTCTTATTTCATTTTCATAAACTTGTTGAAAATGGAATGTACCGGGGGAGATGGGTGTAGGAAAGCACACAGGTGCCAAGTGCACACGTCAGTGCAAGGTCCTCGCACCCCACGTCTTGTGTGCAGCGTCTGAAGCAAAGTCTCTTTCTGCCCCCATTTCCCCCCTTTGCCCTCCCCCATGCACCCACCCCTCTCCCTCTGCCGTCACCCCGTGTGGTGTCTGTCTGTGTGTTACGTGTACACTTTTCCTGGCTCGGCCATCGCCTGCTTCCATTCAGCCCCCACCCCCTCCCTTGGGACAGCTGTCAGTTTGTTCTGTGTCTGTTGCCTCTGTCCACCCCTCCACAGAGTCTGCCATGAACATGTCATTAGACACCTTACTTCATTCTCATCTGTCCTTCCCTTACGTGCCCCTAATTAATTCACCGGCAGCCTTCTAAAGGAAGCTGTGAGCACCAGGCCCTTTCTTCTGGGCCCCTCCACACACCCACCGGGTAGAAGACGATTCTGAAATGCTGGAGGCACCAAAGCTGTGTTCCAGCTGATCATGTAGCAGCACCTTTCAGTCCTCCGTGCAGAACCAACAGTGGGTTGTTTTCAGGTGGACATCCCCTACTCCTGTATGTCATCATCTGTAAAAAGTGGAAATCACCCATAATGTCACCAACTAATCTCATCTTCTATACACAGTTTGACCTACTTCCTCCCAGTCTCTATTGTATGCTCATTTACATTAAAAAACAACAGTAAAAGTTAAAAACAGTGTTGCTCAGGCTTTTGCATAATTCAAAACATGGTGAACAGCTCCAGGATATCATATTGTGGGTTCTTATACTTCCCAACAGAGTAGTACATTGTGGGTGTTTGCCTATTATAAATAGTGCACTTTACACTACACACGTATCCCTTGTCCACATGTGTGATAACTTCCTCAGACCCTTTGTGACCAAGTCCAAGAAATCCAGTCCCTGGGGCAGTGGATGTGAGCAGGTCAAGGTCCCTTCTGAGAGGCTGGTCCTGCCTCCCCACCCGGGAGGCCTTTCCTGGGGCTGCCACCCTGCTCATCACTGATGGGATGGTCGGAGCGGATCAGGTGTCTGACTCCACACTCACAGGACAGTGAGGCCGTCACTTTTCATCCAAAGAACCAAGTATAACCTGCAAGTGAGTGCTAAGGGCCAGTTTCTTTCCACTCCACCTTTTTCTTCTTGACAGATTGTGACAGACCAGCTGTCCCTGGATTACGCACCGGGTTTGGACGGCGGAGGACGCAAGAAAGAGAGAAGAGACACAGTTGGGGTTGGGAGGCTCGCCCCAGCCCGAGTCCCGTGTATTAACCACACTCAGCTTCTATGCAGGGATGACTGGCACCTGCTCGACTGGAACTAGGAAGCTAAGCTACCCGCAGTGAACAAGGCATGGTGCACTCTCTGCTTTCCATGCCTCATGGGCTGTGGGGTAAACACACTGGGCTGACTCCCTACACACGGTGTCAGTTCTGGGTCCATCTGGCACCAGGGCCGGCCTTGCCAAAAGCCGTTTTCTGCTAGCTGGGCCGTGCCAAGCAGACTAGCAGCCCTAACAGTCTGTGTCCATGGGTCCTTCACACTGGCTCTGCAACGGAACCTTCCCTGCTGTCCCCTTCTCCCCCTCCCCCAGTCACAGTCCTTCCCCTCTTCTTTCCCCTTGTGTCTTGTTCCTGTCTGCTCTCCAGCTGGCCTTGTTCATCAGTCTTCTGTAGTAACTGAGAACGTGTGATATTTAACTTTTGCTGCCTGGCTTAGTTCACTAAGTATGATGCTCTCCAGCTCCATCCATGATATTGCAAAGGGTAGAAGTTCCTTCTTTCTTTCTGCTGCATGGACCTCCATTGTGTAAATGCACCACAGTTTTCTGATCCCCTCATCCACTGAAGGGCACTTGGGCTGTTTCCAGTACTTGGTTATTGTAAATAGCGCTGCTATGGACATAGGTTTGCATAGGTTCTTCTGAATTGGTGTTTCAGGGTTCTTTGGGTATAATCCTAGCAGTGGAAACTGGGTCATAAGGCAGTTCTACTCTTAGTTTTTTGAAGAAATTCCTTACTGTCTTCCATAGTGGCTGCACCAGTCTGCATTTCTGCCAGCAGTGCACCAGGGCTCCCATTTCCCCACATCTTCGCCAGCACTTGTTGTTTGTTGATTTGTTGATGATGGCCATTCTGATGGGTGTGAGGTGGTATCTCATTGTGGTGTTAATTTGCATCTCTCTGATGGTTAGTGATGTTGAGCATTCTTTCATATGCCTCTGGGCCCTTTGTACGACTTCCTTAGGGAAGTGCCTGTTCAGGTCCTTTGCCCAGTTTTTAATTGGGCTGTCTGTCTCCCTGGTGTTGAGTCATATTCCTTCTTTACATATTTTGGAGATCAAACCCTTTTCTCAGGTGTTATTGGCAAATATGTTTTCCCATATGGTTGGTTCCCTTTTCATTTTGTTGATGATTTCTTTAGCTGAGCAGAAACTTTTCAGTTTGATGTAGTCCCATTTGTTTACTCGTTCCTTTATTTCCCTTGCCCGGGGAGAGATAGCAGTGAAAATATTGCTGCTTAGCACATCTGAATTTTGCTTCCTATGTTTTCCTCTAGGGCTGTTATGGTGTCATGGCTTATGTTTAAGTCCTTTATCTTTATGTTCACTCTGGTGTACGGTGTGAGTTCGGGGCCTACTGGCATTATTTTGCACGTGCCTGTCCAGTTCTCCCAATACCACTGATGAAGAGGCTATTTGCACTGCATTTTGTTCCTTCCCCCTCTGACCCATATTTGTTGCCCACAGAGTCCTGGGTTTATTTTGGTGCTTTCTGTTCTGTTCCATGGATCATTTTGTCAGTTCTTGTGCCAGTACCAGACTGTTTTATTTACTATGACTTTGTAATATAGTTTGGAATCTGGTGTTGTGATTCCTCCTACTTTGTTCTTCTTTCTCAAGATGGCTTTTTGGGGTCACATTTGACTCCATATAAGTTTTTTAAGTATTTGTTCTAAGTCTGTGGAATATGATGTTGGTATTATAATAGGGGTTGTATTGAATCTGTAGATGGCTTTGAGTAGTATGGACATTTTTATGATGTGAATCTTCCCATCCATGAACATAGTACATGCTTCCATTTCTTTGTATCTCCTTAATTTCTGTCTTCAGTGTTCTGTAGTTTTCTGAGTACAGGCCTTTTTTTTTTTTTTTTTTTTTTTAAATCTCCTTTGTTACATGTATTACTAGGTACTTGATTATTATTTTTTGTTGCTATTGTAAATAGGATTAATCTTCTAGTTTTTTTCTCTGATGTTTCATTGTTGGTGTATAAAAATGCCTTTGATTTCTGGATATTGACTTTGTTTCCAGCTATTTTGCCAAATTTACTTATTAGGTTGCATTGTTTCTTAGTGTCGTCTATAGGGTTTTCTATGTACACAATCATGTCATCTGCAAATAACAACAGTTTTACTTCCTCCTTTCCCATTTATATGCCTCTCATTCCTTTCTCTTGCCTGATCCCTGTGGCTAGAACTTCCAAAACCATGTTGAACAAAAGTGGAGAGAGTGGACAGCCTTGCCTTGTTCCTGATCTTAAGGGAAAGGCTTCCAGTTTTTGGCCGTTAAATATGATGCTCATTGCAGGTTTCTTGTACATGGCCTTGATTATGCTGAGGTAGCTCCCTCTATTCCCTCCATTTCCCTCTATTTCTGAGCGTTTTCATCACCAAAGGGTGCTGTACTTTATCAAATGCTTTTCCAGCATCTAGTGGTATGATCACATGGTTTTTGCCTTTCCGTTGGTTTATGTGGTGTATTACATTTATTGATCTGCGAATGTTGTACCATCCCCGCATCCCTGGGATGAATCCCACTTGGTCACAGTGCATGATTTTTAAATATATTGCTGGATTTGGTTGACCAATATTTTGTTGAGAATTTTCGCATCTGTGTTCATTGGCCTGTAGTTTTCTTTCTTTGCTGTGTCTTGACCTGGTTTGGGGATTAGAATAATATGGGCCTCATAGAAAGAGATTGGGAGTCTTCCCTCTTCCTGGATTTTTTTGGAATAGGTTGAGAACAGGAGTTAGTTCTCCCCTAAATGTATGGTAAAATTCACCTGTGTAGCCATTTCTTCCAGGGCTCTTGTGCGCTGGGAGGTTTTTGATTACTTCTTCTATTTCACTAGTTGTTATTGATCCAGTCAGGCTTTCTACTTCTTGATTCAGCTTTGGGAGGTTATACATTTCCAGAAATGTGTCCATTCACCCAAGTTGTCAAATTTCTTGTCATATAGTTGTATGTAGTAATGTCTTACAATCCTTTGTATTTCTGTTGTATCAGCTGTGATTTCTCCTCTGTCATTTCTGAGTTTGTGTATTTGGGTTCTCTCTCATTTTTTCCTGATTAGTCTAGTTAAAGGCTTGTCAATTTTGTTTATCTTTTCAAAGAACCAGCTCCTGAGTTTATTGTTCCTTTGAATTGCGCTTTTAGTCTCTATGTCATTTAGTTCTACTCTGATTTTGATCATTTCCTTCCTTCTACTTGCTCTGGGCTTTGTTTGTTGATGCTCCCCTAGTCCTTGCAGCTTTATGGTGTGAGCTGACCAAGTGCTGCCCCTCCTGCCACTGTGTCCTGGAGTCAGGCCACGTGTCCTGGTCATTCCTGCTCCCTGAGGGTTGAGCCACAGACTAAATGAGCTGGTGAATGTGCCCAGGTTGACACAGCTGCAGGAAAGAGGTGGTGTGTTTAAAAGGGGTGTTAGTCTGCCCATAGTGACTGGGGAGGAGAAGACCTGAAAACACAGGGGACAACCCTAGAATGTAACAGACTGTAGGGCAGGGTGACTCCCTGGTGGATGTGAAGGGTTGGAGTGAACCCTTCTGACGTACCCGGATGACTGGCTGCTGACAGACCGGGCACAGCGCTTTTTCACAATAGAACTCTGGCTCTAATGACTGACAGTGAAAGAGACAAAGAAGGTCATAGCATCAGGCCATACCTCTGGTGGCCTTGTGAGGGCTGCTCCTTTCTAATGGAGACCTCAGTGGTCTTGTCATTCCAGCTGTGACTAACAACAATGCTCCTGTTATATTTTAAGGGACACACATAGTTGTCACCTAGAGGCTTTGGTGTGCTTGCTAAGGACAGAGAGCTGGGTCTCTGGGAAATAGGAAAGATAGAAGGAAGGTGTTAGCTTCAGATGGCAGGAGGTCCTCTCTGCACACAAGAGCTCTGTGAAGTCTATTGGCATCACTGAGGGTCACATCCAGGGTGGGCTGGGGACCCCAGACCTGGGCTCAGGCCTCCTGGTCAAACCCTTGTCCTGAAGCCTGGGACTCAAAGGTCTGGCAACCAAGGCTGATGCCCACCCATCCCAAACCTTCTCAGTGGATGTGTTTCTGGATCCAAACACCGCGCACCCCACCCTCCTGGTGTCTGAGGACCTGCGGGGCCTGCAAAGAAAACACACATGGCAGAACCTGCCCGACAGACCAGAGAGATTTGACTGGCACTACTGTGTGCTGGGCCGTGAGAGCTTCATACTGGGGAGCCATTTCTGGGAGGTGAACGTGGGGGACAGGGAAGATTGGTATATTGGGGTGTGTAGGGAGGACATGCGGAGGAAGGGCTGGGTTAAAATGAGACCTGAGAATGGATTCTGGACAGTGGAGCTTTCTTACTGGGATAACTACCAGGCGCTCACAGACTCTGAAACAAAACTGACAAATGTCAACCCTCCTGAAAGAGTGGGGGATTTCGTGGACTATGGGACAGGGGAGGTCTCATTTTACGATGCCCCTGATGGGTCCCATATCTTCACCTTCCCACACACCTGCTTCTCTGGGCCTCTAAGGCCTGTTTTCAAGATTGTGGCAACAGCACACACTCCCTTGAGCATTTGCCCAGCAACAGAAGAAGTGCCTGACCAAGGGTCTGGGCCTCCCCCAGAAACACAGGGGACCTGGGCTTGGCTCATGAAAATGGGGACCTTCCAGCACAAGTAAAGTGTTTGGTTGTAGCTACCCAGCCTGGAAATGAGGGTGCCCTTAATAGTAAAAAATCAGCAAGAGAATACTTACTAAAGACACTAAGGAAAGCACTGCACCAGTATTCATTGAATTTTTCCATATGACAGATACAGAGACAAAGGAGCAGAAGGTGCATTAACTTTCCAAATGTGACTGAGCTGGTTTAGAACAACAGCTACCACTTATAGATCACTGATGATACACTGGGTGCTGAGCTAAGTGTTTGAGTTGAACATGACTCATCCTCACAACAATTCTGTGAGGAGGCCTCCCTTTGAAAGTGTGGAGACTGAGGTAGGGCCACATTAACTGACATATAATTCATACAGAATTTACTGCTGCCGAGAGATCTCTGACCTTTGCCGCCTCCCTCTGCCTCTAGTCTGCTCCTTTGCAGCTGATTGTTCAATTGTTCAGATGGGCAGATTCATTGGCAGGACTGAGAATGGCTCCAAGGGTAAAGGTCAGTGTAGGTGACTTTGGAGAACATACCCCACTTGGATGCTTCAAGGTCAAATGTCAGAGCCATGGTCCACCACTTCACTGACGGGTGTGCAGGATGACTGTGTCCAGAGGATGACTTCACAGTGGTGACTGAGAAGAAACAAGCCTCCTACTTCATACCTACAGGTCCTCTGTACAGCAGGCATTTGGGAGGGAGGAAGGCAGGTGAACTTCAGTGGAATTTTTATAACTTGGTAGAATCCATCTCCAGGAAAGGGACACCCAGTGCTGATTACCCATTTCAGTCCCTGCAGGTTCCTGTTAACTGTGGGTTTGGGGGAAGGCCTCCCATCCTCCTTGTCCCTGGGATTGTCCATCACTGTGTCCCCTGTGCCCCACAGGAGGATGTCATGTTACATTTGCTAAATATATGTCAGTAACCTTCATTCTTCAACAAAGAGTCTTCTACATTTCAGCCCACCACAGTTAACTCATACAGTCTCACAGTTTCTGTCTTCACATTTTTTGAAAATCCTTACTGTCTTGGTGTTGTGTTTCTGCTGTAATAAATAATTAAATTTCTCGACCTTTCACAAAGCAAATGTAATGCCTCCCAATTTTGTAGGCTGACATCCAGCCTGGCCCTGGCAGGGCTGTAGTCAAGGTGTCTGCAGGCTGGGTTGTTTGTGGAGGATCCAGGGTGGAGTCTGAGTGTTGCTAATTCTGATGGTGCAGAGCTGACCTCCTGCCCTGATGGGAGGGGACCCCTGAGGCCAGTCTTGCTGGCTGTCAGGAGGAGCTGGGAGCACTGCAGGCTGGGGACATCTGGAGTCATTCTCCCAGGGACAGAGGTGAGGGAACCAGTGAGGTGAAGGGCAAGTGGTGGGGACAGACTTCTTGTCGTGGTGTTGTTGCTGGTGGGGCCATTGCTAGTGAGCTGGTTGCAGGTGCAGCTGAGTCAGAGGGAAGCAGGCGTCCAGGGCAGCAGCTGGGCACCTGCGGGAGGCGCGGGACCCGGGCCTGGGGAGGGTTGTGTCCAGGAAATGTCCCCAGGGCCCGACTGCAGTGTGCGGGCGCAGGGGGGAAGCATCGAGTGGGGTGAGGGAGGGTGCTGGACCCGGCAGACCACCTGCCGGCAGCCCAGGTAGCCTTATTGGCTGCCCTAGTGCTGCGGGTGCTGCGGTGCCACCTCCGGGGGAGCGCGGGCTCCGCCTGTCACTCAGCGCCCTGGCGTCCCTGCCCGGTAGCGGCCGCGTGAGTCCCCCGCTCCCCCAGCGCCTGGCGGTGCGCTCTGTCCCGCCCCCAGCTCAGCCTCCGCCTACCGGCCCCTGTCCCCGCGCCGCCCCACGCGTCCCGCCACGGGAGCAGATTCCTGGGCGTCGGGAAGGGGGCGCTCACTCACTCAACACCTGCCACCGCACCCCGGGGTCCCCCCACACCCAGGCGCACACACTCGTGTACACGTGCAGCCTCTTCCCAGGAGTTCACGACCACCCCACCACCTGCAGGGCCTCGCAGGACTGTGACAAAAGTGGCATCGCCTCCGAAAAGAGAAGAGGAACGAAAAAGGCCCGATCATCTCCAAAGGCTGTTCACTCGCGGTTGCGCCTGTTGAAGGCTCAGCAGCAGCTGCGTATTCTACCTAGCAACCGATGAGCGTGCGCCCCTCGGCGCCATTGGCTGGCTCGGCCGCCTCCGGCCAATCGTGGGCTCCCAACGGTCCCTGGAAATCTGGAGATTTGGTCCTCAACTCGGGCTGGGCACTTAGGGGACTGACGTCACTGTCACAATGTCAGCGCAGCATAGGGTCACATCTGAGTGTTACCAGCGTGCCAACAGGGCGAGACCAGGACGGGGCAGCGGGCACAGAGCCCAGGAGCCCAGAGCACAGTGCCTCGTGTCCCCTCACCTGTCCTGGGCAGCAGCAGGAGACATGGGCCCTGCGCCCTCGGCCTGCAAGCCGGCCCTAGGGTGTCCCCACGGTCCATGGAAATCCCAGAGCGGGTGGGGGTCACACCACCATCCACAGGCCTGAGAGGGTGTTGAGGGTTGAGACAAGCCCATCTGCACCCAGATTGGAGCAGGGGCGGGGCGGCCGCTGGAGAGAAGCAGGAGAGGGAGGAAGCAGGACAACACTGGGTCCTGCAGCATTTTCGTGACCACGTGGAGGTGTGTGAACTTGGTGCCAGGGTCACGAGGATGTGCAGGGATTTTTAGGCAAAAGTGTCAGGATTAGATGTGCCTTTGGGAAGCTGTTTTTGGGGCAGGCAGGTGGGTCTGTCCTTTGTGGGTCTTATTAATCATAGTCCCCATTAAAAGGCCAAGACGAAACTAAAGAATTTTTACCACAAACATAACAAAGTTGACCTCTTTAATTTTTAAAAAGCTCATACAAATTCAAAAGTAATAGCAACAGAATCTGTCACGGGGAGGAAGGGGGAATGGAGGGCAATTCACCTGTAGAACTCACTTTTTAAAAAGATTTTATTTATTTGTTAGTTTATTTATTTATAAATAGAGGGGAAGGAAGGAAACGAGAGAGGGAGAGAAACATCAGTGTATGGTCACCTCTCACACCACCTACTGGGGACCTGTCCTGCAACTCAGGCATGTGCCCTGACTGGGAATCAGACCAGTACCCCTTTGGTGTACAGGGTCAGTGCTCAATCTGCTGAGCCACACCAGCCAGGACCATGTTTAAATTTTTACTGTTTTTTTTTTTTTTAAGATTTTATTTATTATTTTCAGAGAGGGGAAGGGAGAGAGGCAGAGAGGGAGAGAGACATCCATGTATGGTTGCCTTTCACCTGCCTCCAGCTGCGGACCTGGCTGAAGACCTGATTTGCAACCTGGTTATGTTGCCCTGGCCGGGGAATCAAACCAGCAGCCTTTGGGCTGGTAGGACAGCGCCTTATACACTGTGCCACCAGGCAGCCCCCCCCCCCTTAAATTTGTATTTATTTATTTCTTTTTGTACATGAGCATGAAATAGAGACTGGGAGGAAATATACCAAAATGCGTTTAGTAGTTATCATTAGTTGGTGACATTATGAGTGATTTCTACTTAAAAAAAATTTTTTTTTTTTTTACATTTTAAATGTTCTCTATAACAATAAGAGGTTTAGCCTCAAATAAGGAATTGCAGGCATCTGCGCCCTGGAAACTGAACCACACACCTGCTCTCACCACCTTCCTCTCATTCTCAACCCACATACGTGAAGGAAAAGGACGTTTACTCGCTTCCGAGTTCCTACTGTGCGCTCTCTCCCAGCCTCTCCGAGCAAGGGTATTATTAACCATAGCCCCACTTTGAGATCAAAGAACTGAGGCATGACGGCATGTCCTGGAGTTTTCTGTCCCTTCTTTCGTCCAGCCGGGAGTGGACACCCTGTGCTCTGCGCGGCAGACCCGCATCCACCGGCGTGTCCTGGCTCGACGGCGCTTCCCCCGGCACACGCGGGGCGGGCGGGCGCGCCTGCGAGCCCGGCCCCTTCCTCCTCCCGCGACGTTAACTGCGCGCCCGCCGCCGCCAGCCCCGCACTCCGCGCGGCCGCCGCTCCGGCCTCCACCTCAGCCGCCCGCCGCCCCAGGTCAGTGTCTGCGACCCCTGAACCGCCCCGGGTCCTGTCCCTCAGATCGTCTGCCACCCGAGCCCTGAGCCCCCGGCTCCCGACCTTTCCTCTCGCTCCTCCGCTCTGTTCCCGGCTCCACCGCTGCCCGCACCACTGCGTCCTCGGCATCAGCGCTAAAGCAAATACCAAACTGCCGTATTTCAAAGCAGCTGGCTTTTGTTTTGTTTTTTAAGGACAGTGGTTCCAAGATGGGTTCATGTAAACGCACCCCCGCTTGAAAGTTTCCCAGTTCTCGCCTCCTACGTCCCCTCGGGTTTTAGGCCCGTTTTGCCGCTTATTTCGCGCCTGACCCGACTCAGGGTGGAGGGCGGGCGGGTGCAGGTGGACCCCCAGTCTGCAGTGCGGGCTGCGCGGGGGTTTCCTTGCGAGGACTGGCGACTCCCGAGGGGGAGACCGCGAGACGGTGTCCGGAGGACCAGGGTTACCCCGCGTCCTTGTCTCCCAGGTTGAGGCCCCCGACGGACTCCAGCACTGCTGGGTGATGGCTGCCTTCCCCAGCCCCTGCCTCGGCGGGGGTCTTCTCGCCCTCATTCTCCTCCAGCTGCCAGGGCTGCATCCAGGTGCGTCCCCCCACCCCCATCCTTCTCTGGCCTGCCGGGCCTTTTGGTTCCCCTGGAGGGTACCGCTGGGCCCTGGGTGGACTGTCGGGCTGTCCCAGGAATAAGAGGAATAGGGGCGGAGGCGTTGCCCTTGGGCGAATGACAAGGCTTGGTCCTCCCTTGGCCCCTTGTCCCCGTGCTGCCTGACCCGCCTGGTTTCTGACAGCTCAATTCCACGTGGTCGGGGCCACGGAGCCCATCCTGGCCATGGTGGGCGAGGACGCGGAGCTGCCCTGCCACCTGCCCCCGAACGTGAACGCGAATGTGAGCGGGGCGCGCGCGGAGCTGCGCTGGCTGCGGGGGCAGGAGTCTGTCGCGGTGCTGGTGCACCGGGACGGGCGCGCGCGGGACGCGGAGCAGGAGGCCGGCTACCGCGGCAGAGTCGCGCTGGTGCCGGACGGCCTCGCCCAGGGCCGCGTGGCCCTCAGGATCCATGGGGTCCGGGCCTCGGATGACGGCGAGTACCGGTGCTACTTCAGGCAGGACAGCAGCCACGGAGAGGCCAGCATGCGCCTGAAGGTGGCGGGTGAGTACAGCGCGTGACCCTCGCGCGGTGTCTGTCTTCCTATGGATCTGTGTGTCTTTGCAAACACTCCGACTTTCCCCGGAGCCTTCGCAGGTAGGAAGGGGCTGGCAGGCCTAGGGTGGGCGGGAAGCAGGAAGGGGCTGAAGGTGAGAGCGGGGAGACCTCAGCTAGTCGCCTTCATTGCAGAAATTTCCTCTTGTATTAATTAACCCCCTGTCAGACACACAGGCTTTGGGACGCTCTCTACCAAAAGTATACTCGATGGAGTCCCAGACCTGAGCAGCGACCTGTGGCTCTGAGCCTTCAGAGAAGCTCGGAGAGCGACCATGGTGCACACTTTGAAGCTGGTTTGCGGCTAGATGCCTAGAATCGCATCCCCTGGCTGCCTATGATCATAAAGCATGCCCACTTGTGGACCCCCCCTTAGAAAACCTTTTGGTTTTGTTTCCTTTTTTGCTTCAAGCCAAAATTCAGGGTGACACCATGAGCAGCAGGGACAGCCTTTGGGTGGAAAGTGTGTGGAGGTCTGACTTCCCCACTTCCTGGGAATCAAGCAAACCTCTTTGCCAGCCATGTTTTCTACCACAAAATAACTGGACGCATCTACCCAATAAGACTTTGCAAGAATGAAATAAAATTAGACAATACATGAGAAACGTCAACTCTAAAAAAAAGCGTTCTGTACTTCTAAGATTGTATTACTGTGCCTGGGCTGCTCTAAAATGCATGATGCACAGACATACTGCCCTTCCTGTTTATATTTAAGTAGAGGCCAAGTTTGGAAACCTTGGGTGGAATCTGGGTCTGGCAGCACCTGGCAGCAGCGTCACCTGTAAGGCACTTCTCCTTTTCAGAGAATTATCTTAAATGTGTGTTACAAAACTGTAGAGATTTTTACCATCAAACTGTCATTGTCACCATTCATGAGTGATAGGCCCCTTTGACAATCTGCTGAGAGTGGCTGCCCTTTTCATGACAAATATATACATTTGTTCTCTCTCTCTCACACACACACACGGAACATGGGTTTACACCAATAGTAATGAACATGTGTTTCAGGACTCTGTTTTGTGGCTTGGCATTTTTTCTGTATCTGTGGAAGTCTAAGAAAATAATTAGGCTCAAGAGACCAGAAATACAGATGTTGATTTATGTTTAGATATAATTGTTTGAGGGGAATAAGGTTGAAACCGTTTAAGAAAATTTCTGAGTCAGTATCACAAGTAAAGGAAACTTAAATTGTCAGCTATGCCGTCAGTGCCAGGGTCCTCCAGCCAGCTCCTTCTGCTCAAGGATACACCTTCTACATCCATCTTTTTTTTTTTTTTTTTAAGATTTTATTTATTATCTCCAGAGAGAGAGGAAGGGAGAGAGGCAGAGTGGGAAAAAACATCCATGTATGTTGCCTTTCACCTGCCTCCAGCTATGGACCTGGCTGAAGACCTGGCTTGCAAACCTGGTTATGTGCCCTGGCTGAGGAATCGAACCAGCGAACTTTGGGTTCGCAGGCCAGTTCCTTATCCTACATTCATCTTTAAATACCCAACCCTCATTCTATGCCTCCCCAAAGACTTCTCATAAGACTCTCAGCCATAGAGCCCCCTCTCACTTTGGAGCCCCCGGTCACCTCAGAGCTCCCAGCCTAGACCACTGGTCTGTCATTAGCCATTGGTCTTGGTGGACGAGCCCCCACGTCTTCCCATCAAACCCACATTTCAACCACAAAATGCCAGCTGGCGACCCCCTCTAATGAGGTTATGAA
>PVIW01017144.1:0-14794 GCA_004026585.1 Noctilio leporinus
GCAAAACAGAACCAAGTATATGAATACAATGAATAGGCCTTCAGTGGTCAGGGGGAAAGTGGTTGGGGGGAGGGGAGAGGCAGAGGCAAGAAAGGGGAGCAGCTTAGACAAGAACCTAGTATAAAGGAACCATGGACATGGACAACAGGTGGGATTGACTTTGGGGGGAATGGGTGGGTGAGGAGGGGGACAGAGGGGAGCAAAAAGGGGATGGATGTAATACAACAACAATAAAATTTATAAATAAATAAATAAACTTACAGTCCAGTGAGGGGGGACAGACAATAAATAAAACATAGTAAATAAGTAGATGATATAGCATGCTAGAAGATGATAGGCAACATAGAAAAATGGACAAAGTAGAGCAGGATAAGACATGTCAGGAGTGTAGGAGGTGAGGACAGTTTAAATAGGATACCCAAGTCAACTCCCACTGAAAAGGTGGCATCTGAGCAAAGACTTGAAGGTGATGAAAGAGCAGCCATGTACGCAGTCAGAAAAAGAAAATTCCAAACAGAGGGACCCGCTTATGCAAATGTCCTAAAATACTTAAGTAGGTGTGCGATGTGTGTGAAGACTAGCAAGGATGCCAGCGAGGAGAGGAGTAAGTGAGCAGAGGTGGGAGAGGAGGAGGAGATGGCATGATGGGTGCAAAGCCCAGAGCAGAAGACATCACAGAACTATCTCCTTCAGTCCTCACAACAACTCTATAAGCTAGTCAGAATTACCTTTATTCTGCAGATCACAGTGGAGTTCAGAACTGTAAGGTGTGGGATTCAAATCTCTGTTAACCACAAATTCCATCCATCCCAAAGACCACAAGAGACTGCAGAATGTAATGGTTAGGAATTTCGCCTCCAGGCCTGTCACAGTTTGAGTCCTGGTTCTGTTAACTACAAGCTGTGTGATATTGGACTATTTATTTGACCTTTCTTTGCTTCAGTTTTCACATCTATAAAAATGGAATGATCATAATTCTATCTTATAGTGTTTTTTATGAGCATTAGATGGATTAATTAATGTGAGTACTTATAGTGTCTGGCACATAGCAATTACTTAAAAAGTGTGAGCTATTAAATTGGATTCCTTTCTAAGTAGTTGCTCAAGCAACTGGTATAATTCTCTTCTTCCAGCAAATGTACAATGAGTACCTGCTACCTTCTGGGTGTTGATGATGCAAGATGAATGACAGCAAATTACTGTGGGTTCTCTAAGTTTAGAGGGCAAGATCTGACCAGGACCGACACTATCCAAGGTGAAGATAAAAAAGCTATCTGGACTTCACCATATTGATAATGTGGACCTTTGAAAACTTCGAGGCAGTTGAATAAGAAATAAGGGTAGACTTGTGAATGTATTAGTGTGACAGCAATGTGCAGGGTGTTAGAAAGTACATTGGAGACAAAGGGGAGGGAAAGTTAAAGAAAGCATTTCTTGAGTTCCAGGAATAAGAAAACAGAAGGGTCTCTGGCTGGAGGCACAATGGATAAGGTGCCGGGCTGTGAACCCAAAGGTCGCTGGTTTGATTCCCAGCCAGGGCACATAACCAGGTTGCAAGCCAGGTCTCCAGCCAGGTCCATAGCTGGAGGCAGGTGAAAGGCAACCATGCATTGATGTTTCTCTCCCTCTCTACCTCTCTCTCTAAAAATAATAAATAAAAGTCTTTTTAAAAAATTGAAGTTCTGAATTAAGGTGCAGGTAACAAAGATGTAGTGAAAGAAATACCCTGGGGAGACTGTAAATATGTGGACTGATTGAATGAGTGAGGTGAGGGAAAGCAAATACTCTAGGATAACTCTTACATTCCTGATTTGAGCATCTGGCTGAACTGTAGGACCAGCTATCAGACAGGAAATTGATGCAAACTGCTATAAAGCCAGTTTGGCAGATTGGAAGGCATCAGATTATTCGGTGACTATGCTAACTTTTGATGGAGCAGAAATAGGTGTGTGATCTGTGCTTCCCTCCTCCCACCCCTCTCACCACCTTGCTACCAGATAGTCTGTTACTCTAAAAGCAAATCTTAGGCTGAATTCTGTGCAATGCCAAAAACAATAGCAAGAAGGTACAAAAATAGTGCCACACTCCGCACCCGGCACCTGACCAGCACCTTGCAGAAAAGACTCAGAGGAAGTGATTTGGGTACTTGCTGAGAGGAGGGGCCCCTGACTCATCAAGTCTGGTTAGGTCACAAGGTCCTGTGTGGAATTGGGGGTCTGCAGAGCCCATTGCACTCCAGCCTCAGGCAATTGCTGGACTCTCATTGTGGATTTGTGCGGAGGCCAGTCATCCTCTTAAACACATTCATTTCTTTAATGAGTAATTAAAAAATTCTAATATCCCTTAAGCTAATGACATACACTTAGTTTTGATAAGGATAATTCAAATGTTTAATAACCATCCTTGAAGCTTGGTTTCTGATGGGATGCTTCAAATACTAAGTCACCCTGCACCCCCCATCCCCCACCTCCCAGGACATAGATTAGAATTGTATGCTCTAACTGTTTGAAACTTAAAAATATGTCACAATGTTTATAAAGGGATAGTTTAAAAGTAAATTATCAATATCATAGGAAGGTCTGTGGGAAAGTTTTTGACACACTAAATATAAAATGCTTGTGAGGTCCAAGTGGATCTGCTTAGCAGGTATTTGCATATTTGAATTTGAATTTCAAGAGAGGTCATGGAAATGTAAAATTAGGCACCATCAATATAGAGTGTAGATCAGAGGGACAGAATGAACTGACCTGAGTCATAGTCATAGAAATATGAATTTGCATAATCCACATTGGCTAGATTGCTTGATTTCTATTCCTCATGGGTAGTAATCATACTGATCACACTAATTGCATGCATTAATTTACCCTCACAATAACTCTGCGGGTAGGTGCTATTATTCCATTTATGTAGATGAGGTAACCAAGGTAAAATAGGTTAAGAAACTTGTTCAACATCACATAACTTAGGAAGAAAAAAGATAATATGGCATTGGTGTCTTTTACCATTGAAATGAAAATTAAAGACCTATTAGTAATGAAGGTAACTGAATAAAATTCAGGGATTTTCTTTGTTTATTTTTAAAATAGAAAATCAAGCTACTCCCTCTAAATAAAAGCTGTTGGAATTCTGTTTCTTTCTGGGAGGTCCAAGCCCATCTTAGAGCCTAATGAAGCTTCCTGAGGAAAGAATGTGGTAATTGAGAAGCAGCATATTTAAGTGGCTGGTTGAAGGGGAGGGCGGACTGTGACAGTAACCAGAGACAGGGTTCTCAGGAAATGGTGCCAGATTCTCTCTCAAAGTTGGACTTGTTAGCAAAGTCAGGTACACAGGAGGAACAATATATTCATAATTCTCAGCAGATTGTCTTTACTGATTTCATCTTTGGGAGGGCTGTGTGTCCTCTTCTCTTTGCCATTTGAGGTCTTGAACTGAATTTACAGGTCTCCTGGGGCCACCCGGCAGAGAATAGCCCACATCAGCAGCAGTACTGGGTCACAATCCGGAATTATTCATGTGGCCCCAGGGAGCAAATTCAAGTGGTGTTTCTTCCGGAGACAGACACAGCCAGCCGTTGCTGTGTCAAACATGGGTTCATGACACAGTCTTTCCTACCGGTTGGCTGGGCAGGGGCTCCACGAGCTGCCCACTGAACAGCCCAGCACTGAAGAATAGATGAGTCACACACGATAACTTCGCTATTCACTCAGCTTTTGTTGAATGCAGCTTCACTCAAAGTCTCGAAGTAGAACATCAACATACATTAATATCCTATTCACACTCTAACAATCTAAGAAAATTATAACAGAGAGAGAGAGAGAGAGAGAGAGAGAGAGAGAGCAATCAACGAGGGATAACAAACCCAAGCCCCAGAGTCTCAGTCTGCAGACCCGGGAGAGAGCACAGTGGGCAAGAGAGTTGTCAGCATCTTGCAGGGAAGGACCTCTAGAGCCAGCTGGGTAACAGGGCAAAGTCCTCAGTCCAATGGGACAGAGCTTCTGGTGGTCGATGACAAAGAAGATCAGCATGGCATGGAGCAGCACACTGGTCTGGAACCTGCCTCAGATATACCTTGGAAGTGGTATACTCCACCCTTCTGGGTCTCTTGTTAAACGTCTTGGCCCACTTGATGCCAAGTATGGACTTTGCATTGGAGCCTATGGGTGATACATGGGTGTTCTGTTTGACACCCCTGAGGCAAGTGTGGAATTTCCCCAGGAGCCTGTCTGTGGGCGGTCCTGCTCTGCACAGGTGGTTATTCTGATCACGTGTGCAGTTATCATGGGTGAGTCTCCTTGCCAGGTGTGTTTGCTTTGACTTAGGTAGTTTCCCTCCTGAACCAAAGTGTCTTGGATGACTGGCAGGCATCTTGGTTCACATGAGGGACTCCATTTTGTTTTATATATGTACTTTATCTTCCTTTGATCGGGCCAAAACTGTGTGACTGGTTCTGCTCACCACAGGTGGTGAAGTGCCCTCCCCCTTGAAGTGGTTCCACTGGACAGGACCACACTGCCGGATACTACGCTGGTGCCATGAGGGTGAGACTGACTTCTTGCATGCACAAAAAGCCTTCATTGTGAAAATTTTCTTGTTACTTCCAGATGATTGTACCCTCCTGCATAGAGGCAGAGGGCATGGAAAATCGGATTATACACAGAAACCACCAAGGTTCAGATCTCAGATCCACCCTTGCTAGCTATAATATTTGGGGACATTGTGTCATCTCCCCACACCTTAATTCTCTCACCTGGAAAATGAAGATCATAATATCTAACTCCTAGCTGTTGGGAAGGTTTAAATAGCCCCTGGATAGAACATTTTAAGTGTTCAGTAAGTACTAGTTGCCAATATTATTATTATTATCATTATTATTATTATTACATATAATCAGGGCACAAAACTGAAATAAGGCATTCATTATATATATTTGTGACTTACCTATCTATAATACACTATGAATTAATATACTTCAGGGCCTTGCTGGTGGCTCAGTGGATAGGCACCAGCCCTCGAACCCAAAGGTTGCTGGTTGGATTCCTAGCCAGAGCACATAACCAGGCTGCAAGCCAGGTCAGGTCTCCAACCAGGTCTGTAGCTGGAGGCAGGTGAAAGGCAACCCTACATTGATGTTTCCATTCTTCTCTGCCTCTCTCCCATCCCCTCTCTCTAAAAAATAATAAATAAAACCTTAAAAATACATATATATATAATTATATATATACATAAATACACACATATATAAATTATATATATATAATTTCATAAATCCCATTATTATTTGATAAACTGGACAATTATATTTCTATCTTTATTGTGTATATGTATGTTTCAATTTGAAGCATTTTGTTTAAGAAATTTAAGACATTTCTTTGGACCATAACATTTTGTATATTTTGGTCCATCTTTTAAATATCCAGAAGCCTCAGGAAATGGAAGCTGTCAGAGCCACTTACCATTTGTGAAAATTTTGGTGTTCACTATGGTGATTAGCATTAGGGTGAGCCCTGATTTGAATTTCGCAGGGAGTGACTGAGTATACTTGTTTTTCTTTATCTTTTATTATTAGTCCATCTATTGATGAAATATTTTGAAGTGTATCCTTACAGATTGCAAGTATTTTCTCTTGCAAAGCCCTTTGATCTCTTGCATAGAAGATGACATTATACATTAAAACAATGTGAGCAATGTATTTGATCAAATCAATGTTTACCTCCATCTGAGCTAAATTACTAGTGAAAAATGTTTAATTTTAAGTGAACTATGTTCATGGAAACATGATTCTAATATCATTCAACAGCTTGAAACTTTCAATTTCTATTTATTTGTCATTTAAAAAATTTAAGTTTATTGAGATAATTGACATATAACATGTGTAAATTTAAGGTGTACAATGTAGTGATTTTGTATTGTAAAATGATTGGCTATATTGTAAAATAATTGCAAAAATACAATAAGGTTAGTTAACGCATTCATCACTTCACATAATTTTTTGGTGGTGATAATTTTTTAAATCTTTTTTTTTAAAGCAACTTTCAGGCATAAATTACATTGTTTTTTAAACTGTAGACATCATGCTCCACATTGCCTCCCAGAACTTACTTGCCTTATAACTGGCAGCATGTAACCTTTAACTCCCTTTACCTTCGTCCCCCCTCCTTACCTCTGGCCCCTGGCCACAAATCTCGTCTCTATTTCTATGAGTTTGTTTTTGTTTTGTTTTGTAGGTTCCATATTCAGTATTTGTCTTTCTCTGTCTGATTTCTTTCACTAAAAATAACGTCCTCAAGCTTCATCCATGTTGTTGCAAATGCCAGGATTTCCTTCTTTTTTAAAAAGTTCAGAATAATAAATATTCCATTATATACATGTGTGCATACTATTTCTTTAATTGATTTTATTTCTTACAACAGTTTTAGATTTACAGGAAAATTGAGCAGAAAATACATCTCCTGTAGATTTTTTTTTCTTATGAACTTGTGACATTAGTATTATACATTTGTTACAATTCATAAACAAATATCAGTACATTAATATTAGCTAAAGGCCTTAGTTCATTCCGATTTCTCTCATTTTTACCTAATGTGCATTTTCCTTTCCAGAATTTCAACCAGGACACCACACTACATTCAGTTGTCATGTCTCCTTAGGCCATCTTCACGGTGACATTTGCTCAGACTTCTACTTGTTATCAATGACCTTGATAGTTTTGAGGAGGATGTGTGAGATAGAACGCCACTCCCCTGGACTATATCTGATGTTTGTCTCATGGTTAGACTGGGGTTATACATTCTAGAAAGGAAGACCACAGAGCTGAAGTGCCATTTTCACCATATTATGTCAAGGGTCACACTATCATATATTTTATGATTGTTTGTGCCTATCTTGATTACCTGGGTGAATGAATGTGGTTTACCTGTTATTTCCACTGTAAAAGTATTCTTCTTCCTTCCTTCCTTCCCACACTGTGGCCTTTGGAAGGCAGTTACTGCATTTAGCGCATGTGGAAGAAGTGAGGAATCATGCTCCTTCCTTCTTTAAGGTGGAGTATCCACATAAATTATTAGAAATTCCTCTGCATGAGAGTTTTATGTTTTCTCCCTACCCCCATTTTAAGTTATTCAATTATTTATTTCTATCATCACAGACTCATGGATTTTATGCTTTGGATTATAATTCAATACTTTACTTATTGTCTTGCTCAAATTGTCCCAACTTTGGCATTGGGAACTTTTTCAGTTGGCTCCTGTGTCCACTTGGCATAACATTTAATGTTGGGTTTTTTTGTTTGTTTGTTTTTCAGTCCTTTCTTATTTTCTGGTACTACAATCTTCTCAAAGCTCATGTTGTACATTTCCTGCCCCAGACCTAGAACCAGCCGTTTCTCTAAGGAGCCCTGGTTCTTTTTATAAGAGAATGGTATGAAACCCATAATCTAGATGCTAAGTGTGCTCTTTGTTAGTGGGGGGGTGTTTATCTTAGACTCAGTTGACAAAACAAAGACACACATATATGTATACCAAGCTGTTTATGTCCATTGTCTATCAATATTTCTATGTTACCATGGGTAACTATATTAAATTAAACTGAGTACATCATACTGTTCTCTCTAACTCTAATCTGTTACTACAGGGATCATTCTAGCCTCCTCCCCTGTTCATCTGTAAATTCCTACTCCACCAGTGAGAATACTGGCCCCAGCATCCCTCATCCATTTACTTAATTGTTCACTGCCAATACATGTACAGAAGTACCAGAACGGTTAACCTGTAACCCTGTAGAACACAGCTTCTATACGAAATTCCTTTTGTTTTTAGTCTTACAGACCCCACTAATTACCAAAGGTTTGGTCACCACCTTTTCCACCACTCTCTTTAGTAAGGTTGTTTCATGTATTTTTAATATAATTAGATTCCCTTGTCCCATTCTTTCCCAAATGGTTAAAAATATATATTTGCATACATTAAGGTTCACTTTTTGTGCTAAAAAGTTCCGTGGGTTTGGCCTAGTATCTAGTGTCACGTATCCACCATTATGATATCATACAGAATAGTTCCATACCCTAAAAGTCCCCTATGCTTTGCCTATTCACCACACACACACATACACTCACACACACACACACACACACACACACACGAATTCCTGGCTACCACTAATCTTTTACTGTCTTGATGGTTTTATCTTTTCCATAATGTCAAGTACTCAAAATAACTTGAATCATACAGCACATAGCCTTTTCAGGCTGGCTTCTTTTACCTATTAACATGCATTTAAGATTCCTCCATCTTTTTTGTTGTATAATAGCTCATTTATTTATATTGCTGAATAGTATTTTATTGTATGGATGCATCGCAGTTTATTCACCTACTGAGGATATCTTAGTTATTTCCTGTTCTTAGAATTATGAACAGAAGTGCTGTAAGCATTTGTGTGTAGGTCTTTGTGTGGACCTAAGTTTTGAAATCAATTGGATAAATATCTAGGAAGGTTGTTTCTGAAACATATGATGAGACTATGATTAGTTTTTCCAGAAACTGTCAATCTTTCCAAATGTCAGTATTATTATGCATTCCTAGCAGTGATAAATAAGACATCCTGTTGCTCCTCATTCTCAGCACTTGGTATTATAACATTTTTTTTGTTGTTGTTGTCCTTTTTAGCTTTTCTGATAGATGCTTGGTGTTATCACATGGTTGTTTAAATTTGCAATTCCTTAATGATAAATGAGGTTGAAAATCTTTTTGTATGTTATTTGCCACGTGTATATCTTCTTTGTTGAGGTTCTGTTTAGGCTTGGTTGTTTTGGTTTCTCATTATTAAGTTTCAAGAGTTCTTTGTATATTTTGATACCATGCCTTTGCAGACTCCTACTTTGCAAATATTTTATTCCTGTGTGTGGCTTTCCTTTTCATCTCTTAACAGTGTTATCTTGCAGTATGGAAGTTTTTAATTTTAATAAAGCCTAACCTCGATTTTTTTTAATGAATTGTGCTTTTGGTCTTATGTCTAAAAAGTCATTGCCAAATCCAAGGTTACCTAGATTTTTCCTGTTATCTTTGAGGAGTTGTATAGTTTTTCATTTTATATGTAAGTTTATGTTTCATTTTGAGTTGATTTTTGTGAAAGGCATATGATTTGTGTGTCTAGATTCATTTTTTTACATATGAATATCAAATTTTTCTACCACCATCCATGGAAAAACTATTCTTTCTCCATTGAATTACTTTGACTCATTTATCAAAGATTATTTGACTATTCCTATGGGCCTATTTTTGTCCTGTGTTATTCTGTTATATTGCATACTTATCTTTCCCCTAGTACTGTGCTATCTTGATTACTATAGCTTCATAGTAAGTTCTGAAGTTTAATAACTTTAAGTCTTCCAACTTTGTTCTTCATATTCAATATTGTGTTTGCTCTTCTGGGTCATTTGCCTTTCCACATCAACTTTAGAGTCTGTTTGCCAATATCCACATAGTAGCTTGCTGGGATTTTGATTGGAATTGAGCTGAATCTATAGATTAAGCTGGGAAGATCTGAGCTCTTAATAATATTGAGTCTTCTAACCCTTGAACATGGAGTAGCTCTCCATTTGTTCATATCTTCTTTGATTTCTTCTATCAGAGATTTGTAGATTTCTATGTATAGATCCTTACATATTTTGTTAGATTAACATCTAAATATTTCATTTTTTGGTGTTATTTTAAATGGTAGTGTGTTTTATCTCAAATCCAATTGTTTACTATATAGGAAAGCAATTGACTTTGATACATAGAGCAATTACCACCCTGCCACTAGCTCTCCAGGCTGCCTTTCCCTGGCCAGTGAGTCATGCTTCTGGAACTCACACTAGTATTCCCTGTTCATGACCCTCACCCCAACATTCACATACCAAGATGAGGTTCTGGGACCATCTGCTTCAGAATTCACTGAGCTATTTGTTTTAAAGTGTCTGTCCCAGAGCCTGAGTCTGGATTTTGGGGTTTGGGGTATAGAATCTGTGAATGTAACTACTTGTTTCTGTTTCACTACTATCATAGCCATCCATGGTTCTTACAGCCACTTAAATGTTAATGCCATTACTCTTAGAGTAGATATTTAATAAACCACTAAGTTAAACTTAATGTGAGTGTATAGTATGCAATTCGAAGGTATCAACTAAGTATGTGCTATCATTGTGCTATAAAGAAGAAAAAGTGAAAAAGATGTGATTCATGCCTTCAAAACACTCACAATGTAGTAGGGGGAACAGAATAAAACAACTCATCAAGGTGCTTATCAAACTCAGGTACATGTAGTAACATAGTAACACAGTAACAGAAGCAGGAATGATCACTCTGGTTAAGAGGATCAGGAAAGATTAGTAGGAACAGTGACATTTTCATTAAGCTTTGAAGAATATAGCAGGAAGGGTATAGTATATGTTCTTGGCAGAGGAAACCTCAGGAGCAATAGCAGTGAACTTGGCAATGATTGGCATGTGTGTGTGGCAGCTGCGGGAGCAGGAGATATCTATTTCACTTCAGCAGAACCCGAGCACGCCAAAAGTAAACTGATGCTCAGCGGTGACAGTCCTCGAATTCAAAATTAAAGAATTCGATTTTATTCTGTTAAAAGAAAAAGGGAGAGGGACGTTATGGAAGGTTTCTGAACAGTGGGTGACATGATGAACCTGGTGAAATGTGATAGCAGAAATGTGAAATGAAAGAACAAGATGGAAGGCAGTTTGGGGGCGTCGGCAGTGCTTTGGCAATAATCCATGTGATCGATTTTTTTTTTTCTAAAAGCTAGTCTGGGTGGGTAGCATCGGGGTATCTGGAGAAGAGAATATTTGAAGTACATTAGAAAGGTTTAGAAGTGCCGTCAGTTTCAATTTATTTTTTAAAAAGGGAACAATATCAAAGCTGAGGCTGAGGTTTCTAGCTTGCATAAGCAGATGACTGATTATAACCAAATGGAAACTGGCTTCAGCCAATTGGACAATGTATCCCTCTTCAGCACTTTTATAGATAAATGTGGTCTCTCAAAGTTTGAGATGATAAAATTATACAGTAAAGGTAGAAAGTTAAAATAAAAGCAGGTCTTAGACCAAACTTGGCCTCACGTTTAGACAGTCATTAAATAATTTTAAAGCTGTCATTAAATGGAATATTCAGTCTATCCTATAATATTATTGACATCTCATTTCTCTAGTCTCCTAGGTGACTTGCCATTTTATGTACCATATTTGCATGAAATATTCCCCTAAGGCAGAGTGAATGATATTTTAGAGGCAAGATATAGTCACCTTAATAGTAACAATCAAGAAACCAAGATCTTTTGATCCAGTGGCTGGACCCATAGGGCCCACTAGAAATTAAATCTTAAATACCTTCTTTAAGAGCACAAAAACAGCTGATTTGCTAGGTTCTGGATTCTGTGTTCATGCAAAAATGGAAAGCATCATTAAAATATCATCATGACTTAAATATCATTAATTTCAACAATGAGAGTTCATTTCTGGCATTCATTATACAACATTATACAACATAGTTACATCAGGTCAGAGATCAACAGAACTAGGACACTGTAGAAAGTACTTTGCAGTGTGGCCTTTCTGATTTAATGTTAAAACTTGCAAGCTGACCACCCTAGAAATGAGAGTTTCTATTAGGACAATTTACTACCCTGAAACAATGAATAAACATGCACATATTTGCATCCATCTATGTTGAGGTATTTTAAAGTAAGTTTTATAACACCAAGTTTTGGAATATGAGAAGAGGAATACTTTTGAGGAAGGAAGAGTAATTTGCTTATGTAAAACCTGACATTCTACAGAAATATATAGCTGTGCATAATAAGGGAATGTTGGACCATTAAAAACAATCTCTTTTTAACTTTGCTTAAATTATTTACTTTTCTTTGGTACCATGTAAAATTCTTTGCCAATAGATGCATATAGCAAAAGCTAAAAGCAGTTTTCTACCAGCATGTTTTCTTAGAATTTGCATTTGAGAAAAATTGGTTTTCCAAAGGAGTAACACAGTAAGATCAGATCAGAGCAAAGACTGGCCAAAGAAGCAACACATTCTGACATATGTGAATTTTAAATGTGCTAAGTCTCATAGACTATTGTAGGAAATGGAAGGATATAATGTATTTGCGATCAAATTGAATTTTGTAAGACTTAGACTTCCTCGCCTTAAGTTCTAAGAAATGCTGTAAGACACAAAAAATAAATTTTGTTTGTAGGGCCATGGCAAAGTATCACAATCACACACACACACACACACACACACACACACACAGAATGAGTCGACCTGCATCCATCTCTCCTCACCATGTCTCCTGCTGCCTTCCCACCCCTCTACGTGCATGAAGTTTGGATATATACCCTAGAGCAAGGATATATATATATACACACACACACACACACACACACACACACACACACATTATATATATTACATATATAATATACACATATATGTAAATGTGTAAATATATAATTTGCATATCTATAAATTAAATTGTCCCTCTTTGGAATTTGGCTGTACTGGTTCCACAACATTGTCTGAGTTCCTGACCTGCTCTGGGACTCAATTTCTTAATCTATCTGGAGGTAGTTGTGTCTATCACAGACTCTACATAGGGATCAAATGGCCTAATATGTAAAGTGTTTAACAAAGGACCTGGCACCCAGTAAAGTACTTAATACTTGTTCATTGTTACCCCTGAAGTGCAAAACAGTGCACTGCAACTCTAATTATTGTGGCAAAAGAATGGACTTTTTCTGTGTTGGGCAGAGCCATCTATTTCCTTGTGATAGGTCTTCAGCGTTCAGGTAAGATTTGATTGAGTTGTTTGAGTTGTTCTTGTTATGCAAAGGTAAGGCTGATTTCCCTTGAGGCAGAAGGAAAAGGATTTAGGTAGCCTGATAAGGGAAATCCCTTTCAATTCCCCTTGGGATTCAAAAGAGACTACAAATGGGGCCAAGACATTTCCTGGGAGGGAAAGAGACATCTTGTCTGTCGAGGTTCAGTATTATCAGAAACTCTATGATGGATCCCCAAGGCTTCAGTTAGTCCTTTGATAGGAAGAAACAACAAGGCCTTGTTAACCTAAAAATAAAAAGCCAAAATGAGAGACAGCAAACTCTTTGGGATCAAAATGAATTGCAATTCTGAGAGGAACTATTGAAGCAGAAGTCCAAATCCCAAATAATGCCCCAATTACAGGATGAAGGCAAGGAGTTTGTGAGGAAAGGAAGGGAAGAGTTGCATGAATAGAAGAAATAAATGTGCACTTGTGCTGATTAGCTGAGTTACTCTCTAGCTCATGGCTGGTTACTGATTCTGTTTTCAGAGAGAGACCCATTTAAACAAAAGAATTAAAGTAGGCATTTTGAAATAATGAAAAGAAAACTTTGTATTAATATGATTTGAGAAGCTGATAGTAGTCAGTAATTAAATGGTGAATTGTCTGGATGTGAAAGAACAAAAAAAGTACACATTGGTGGTTACAGAATAGACAGGGGGATGTTAAGAAGAATAAAGGAAATGGAGAAGCCAAAGAACTTATATGCATGACATGAACTAAGGGGGGCATTGCCAGAGGAAATGGGGTACTGGGTGGAAGGGGCAAAGGGAGAAAAATTGACATAACTGTAATAACATAATGAATAAAATATATTTAAGGAAAAAATAAGAGATAAAAATGTTAAAATAATAATAATTAAAAAAAGAAAAGAGATCCATAAACATCAGTTCTTGTGGTCAGGATATCTCCTTTTCCTATTATTAACCATACAAGCAGATGCTGTAAGAAAATGGTGGTTTGGCCCAGTCCAATGGTTATTTTGACGAAGCTCAAATCTTCCAAAGGTTCAAAGAGTAAACCATGCAAGCAGTTCCCCTGGACTTGCTGCTCTGGCTTTATTTTTAAAAGGCTCCACTTGTGTCAGCTTTTTACAGCCACAGTGGGATGTGCACCATTTGGAAATGAAGAGTCTAGGCTCAACACCAAGATTAAAGTTGATTTGGGGGGTGGGGCTGCCTTCAGTCCATTGGATACTAAGACCAGAGGACTCACAAGACCCAGCATTTGCCCTGATGAATTATGCTTTGTATAAAGAATGGTCCTACATGTGAGGATAAATTAAGAGATTTTCATGTTTGGAATTCAAGGATGGACCATTCTTCTTGAGGTCTATATTAAGTGTATAAATGCTAAAGAGTGTCATCTCAGCAGTGTGAAACAAACCCATGAGACTAAGACAGACCAATCTCCAACACAACCACACAGGACAATCAAAGACTTGCCACTTCTCTCAAATGCAGATGGAACCCAGTAGCTTCTTCAGTGAACAATTGAAGTGAAAACTCCTCTGGAACGTGTTGCTGAATTCTGGATAATTTGGGCAAGCAAATTTTAAAAGATTAGTTATGAAAATAAAGGGGATAAAACCATATACCATGTAAAACTCATACCACTTACATTGTATTCATCTGTCCATCCATCCATTCATCCATCTATCCATCCATTTATGCATTCTTTTTTTTTTTTTTAATTTTATTGTTGTTGTATTACATCCATCCCCTTTTTGCTCCCCTTTGTCCCCCCACCCACCCACCCATTCCCCCCAAAGTCAATCCCACCTGTTGTCCATGTCCATGGTTCCTTTATACTAGGTTCTTGTCTAAGCTGCTCCCCATCTTTGCCTCTACCTCTCCCTCCCCCCTCCCCCGTTCCCCTGACCACTGAAGGCCTATTCCTTGTATTCATATACTTGGTTCTGTTTTGGTTGTTGTTA
>PVIW01017145.1:0-14799 GCA_004026585.1 Noctilio leporinus
CTTCTAGTTTTGTCAATGAGATGAATCAATCAGTTGCAGGAATACACAGCCCTTGACAACTACAAAGTCTGTCCCCAAAGTTACTGGCTGCACAACTGTTTTAATTATATTGACACTCCTTGGTTCTTTCAGGACAGACCTGGTAAAGTGCCTGGCAGAGTTCAGATGAGCCTCCAGTGAGCCCTCCCTGGGGCAGGCAGGGAGCCGCAGGCCCCGGGGTGGAGATGCCTAACCCTTCCCACTGAGGTGGTGCAAGGCCTGTCCCTGAGTGCAGCCTGGGTGTGGAAGTCAGGGAGCACCGGGCAGGGACAGGGAGAGCTGGGGAGGGTTCACAGCTGCATTGCCTGTTCAGTCCTGGGGTGGGTGGGAGGGCTGGCCAGTGAGGAAGGCAGGACCAGTCCAAGGGAAGGATCCACGCACACAAGGTGTGAGACCGACCTGAGCCAGCATCGCCAGGCTGGAACCCAAGGCAGCTCAGAGGCCTCTGGTGCAGCAGGAGGTGGAAGGAGTAGGAAGTGGAGGGAGGAAGCCTTTGGAGCTGCCAAATGGATGTGAAAATACAGTGGAGGTGCCTGCACAGAGCCCTGAACACAGGAGAGCGTGGCCCAGGGCAGCAGGAGAGGCCAGAGGGCATAGCTGGGAGGAGGCTGGGTACAACGGAGTCACCTGGTTTGGAGGCAGGAGGGGCTGCCTCCCTGGGCAGCTGCCAAGTATCCCAGGGAGTGAGGCCCAGCAGATGATGGCCTCCAGGGTTTCTATCCCTTTGTCAGTGGGAAGGCTGGTCTGGTTTTCTTCCAGGTATCCTACTGCCTGAGAGAGGGGCCCGAGTCCCCAGGGGTCTGCAGCTTTCTGTAATCAGACAGCTCCGTCAGCTCCATGGGTTTGCTGGTGGGAAGAATGTCTTTGCTGCCCGCTGCCCCATTAATAGTGACTTTGGGGAGGGGTGAGCTGGCCTGGCTCGGGGCCCCGGGGTAAAGGGTGCCGTACTGTCTCTGTGCCACAGGTAAAACCACTGTGACCCAGGCAGTGTCAGAGTCTCTCCAGGCTGCGCTCCTGCGGTCCCCACTCGTGCGTGTTGGCCAGTGGCGGAAGGTGTTTGATGAGGAACCCACCATCATTAGAAGAGCTTTTTACTCTTTGGGCAATTACATTGTGGCTTCTGAAATAGCCAAAGAATCTACCAAATCCCCTGTGATTGTGGACAGGTGGGTATAATGATGAATTTGGCATCTTTTTCCTAACCTGTAAGAGTGTGTGTGTGTGTGTGTGCAGATTTATGCAAGCACACAGGTGTGTTTATTACGTGAACCTGTGTTATTATGATAGCAATAGGAATAGTATCTATGGTTTATTGGTCACCACACTGAGTGGCATTGTGTTTGTATATTGTGTATATTGTGTATGTACATTGTGTATGTATATTGTGTATATTGTGTATATATTATGTATATTGTGCTGACAGCTGGAACAATGAGCTGGAGAGGTGGACACTAACCTTTTTCCTGATGAGAAACACAGGTCTGAGAAAGGTTATGTGAGTTGCCAGAGGCGGCCCTAGGAATAACATGCAGAGAAGAGCAGTGCTTTCAGAGGTGTGCTGGTTCTTTGGCATTTCCAGCAAATATTTATTGGCCACGTGTGGGGACTGCTCTCAGTCAGGACTTGAGCGGTAAATGAACTAGTTGGGGTCCTAATTTGACATAGCAAATGTGCTGCAGAAGGAGAGGGAGATAATGAGGATGTGAATACACAAGACCACGTCAGAGAATGAGCAGCACTAGGACGAAGAAGCTGCGTGCAGACAACAGGGTGAGAGGATGGCTGCCTCCATGTGAGACGGTGTGGGAAGGCCGGGTGAGGCGGCCTATGCTCTGAGCTCCGACTGTGCAAACAGACAGCATGAGATTCAGAAGGCACTGTGGAGAGAGGGACAGGCAGAAGGAAGCAGAGACAGGGAGAAGTCAACCTGTGTAAGGACTAGAAACAGTCCAAGGGCCAGGGGGTGCTTTTGGGATGAATGGAGAGAGAAAGGTTGGGGATGGAGCCCTGGGGTCTGTGCCCATGGAAAGGAGTGTGGAGATTATTCTGAGTGCAGCAGGGGGCTGTGTGAAGATTTCAGGTAAAGGGGTAACATCAACTGAATTCTAACTTTGAAATTTCCTTTATAAGCAATAGCTTGAAAATGCTACAGAAACTGTGGGCTTACTCAGCATGACCCAGTGAAAAGGAAATGACAGCTGCAGGGGGTGGGGGATCCTACTGCCCCTTCATCAGGCAGGTGGGAACTCAGTACAAATGTCCTGCTGGCCAGAGCTGGTGAAGCTGTAGGTGGTGGGGGCGGATCCCAGCCCCCGCTGCTAGGTGGGGCTGCCGGTGGGGGGAAGAACCAGAGAAGCTGCAGTGGAGTGAAGGAGGTGTCCCCCTCCAGCCAGAGCTGGTTTCAGCTTTGTTTAGAAGAGTGAAATCTCAGAGAAACCAGAAGCTCACCCAGGAGAAAACAGTAGATAAACACCGGCACCATTTAGGAGTGGAGCCCTGGACAGCAGCAGACACTTAGCAGCTAAAACTGCAAAACCATAGTTTCAAAAGGAAAAGAAAGGGGTGTGTGGTTAACTACAGCACTTGCCAGGTAGGGTGCAGGGGTGCACACCGGAGTTGGGGGTGGGCTGCTGACCCAGTGAAGAACTTGCCGGCCTCTGGGGGCCTTTACCCACCCATGGTGGGCCCACCTCCTCCTCCTTCTGGCCTTTCTCACCCCAGTGGTCACCCCTGTGCTCACGCCTGTCACCCTAGGCGAGTTCCACCTGTGCTGGGACTTAGAGGAACTTGAATTGCTTTTGGCCCCAGACTTCCTTCATGCTGCACCTGAGATTGTACCTGTTAAGAGCGTCCCCTAACGGGTGCCCTTGTGCTGTGCAGCGTCCCCCGAGCTGAGCTGTGGGCTCCCGGGTGCTCTGCTTTGGTAGGTGTTGCAAAATGTTCTGGAAGTGGGGAACCCTGTGCCCTCCCCCACACCTGTATGAGAGTGGCCGTTGATGAGTGTCCTCACCAGCACTTGGCATTCCTGTCTCAGCCACCCCAGCTTTTCCTCTGGGTCTGGTGGGCAAGTAGGTCAGTTAAAAACTAACTTGCTACATCTGGAAACAGACCTCCTACCCTGTCTTGAACTGCCTTTGTCTGTCCCCTGTCCTCTATGTCAGAAATACTCCCTAGTGAGTCCACTGTGCGTGCCTGAAGACACCCCCGTGGGTGCATAGGCCACGAGGGAGACGGCGCAGATGAGGGACAGGCGGTGCCCATAGCTCAGCTGCCTGCCCAACGGTGGTCCTAGCCCTGGGCAGGGCACGACAGCTACTTTACAGTGGCACAGCGCAAGGGTCCTAGGGAAATGTACAGAACCATATTCCTTTGTGAGTCATGCCTGGGTCATGTTTCTGCCCTGTAGGTGAAGTGCCTGTTGCCACTGTATTTGATATCTTTCATCTTTTACCGTCTCCTGTGTTTCAAGGAGATCATGGCAGCTCCTCCTAGCAGAGTGGCACACAGTAGGGCCAAATGCAACCTACTAAACCTCATGGAAGTTGTCCCTGAGGAACAGATGATCACAACCCTACAAGAAATTACAACCAGCCATCTATTCTCAGGTGCCCAGCAGAGGCACCTTTTTTTCCTGTCAGCTCGGGATGCCTGAGCGCCAGCATCTGTGTGGAGGCAGCTACACCTCGCCCACTACCTGACTTTCATGAGGATGTGTGTCACGGGGTCCCTGCTGGCCACTACACCTGGAGACCAGCAGCCAAGGAAGTGGTGCAGGGGGGCTGCTCTGAAAACAGAATTGCTGCTCCAACACAAAGTGTTATCACTAGAGCTGTGTGTAAACTTTGGGCAGAGTGCCTTTGATTTAAGCTAATGGGGCTCCTTGGGGACAGGAATAGAAAAATCAAAATCCAGAAAGAGCTCCACATGGATATCGAGAGGGAATGATGGTTTACAATGAGCCACATTGTTGGCCATGAGAGAACTCTACCTTGGAAAACAGGGCCTGAGTGGTCCCGATTTTTCTTCTTTGTGCCCCTGAATGACCCGCAATTTTGTCCTTCAAAGTGATACTGTGTCACCCTGTCAGATGAGAAGAACAAAGCAGCAGCATTTGTCCGGGTGGGTTTGGTTCCTGTGTAAAGGGTTTCATGAAATCCACTTTCGTCGGCCGTGTGGTCCTGATGGAAACACCAGGGAGACCGTCCTTTTTCACGGCAGCTGTACTTCAGGTTGGCAGCTCAATCATCCTGATTGCTTTCCAACATCTCTTCTTGCTCATGATTTCCCTGCAGTCGAGGGGGCTTTTAAATGAAGATATTATCCTCTGTGTTCACAGCAGAGTAGCAAACTCTGTGAGCTCGGGCCATGGACAAAATGCAGGGGAAATTGTCACTAGGTTGCCCACAAAAAATCCTGGCCCCTGAGCTCAGGAGGGAACTTAGGTGACCAGAGGGACATGCCAGGAAGAGCCCAGAGGCCACAGTGGGAGTGGCCCACGTTTGGAGGTGGACGGGGCTTTGAGGGTGGTTGGAGTTGGAGCTGAGCCCTCCCAGGGTAATTTGTCCCATTTGTTCCTTGCAGTCCAGCCCATTACCATAGGTTGACAGGACCTGGCTTGACTGTCTGTTAAGGATCAGATACTGTCTCATGCTGTCAGGGAGGTGCAGTTTCAAAGCACTTGTCTGTTTTGGCAACACGGATGGAAGAAAAAGCAGGTGTTCATCTTCCAGGTGAGGAAATGGAGACCACCCTGGCTTAAAAGACTTGCCAACAGCCATGGGGCAAGTAGGTGGCAGAAGGTCCAATGATTCCTGCTCAGGTCACTCTGGGCATTTATTTTGTAGGTGCCAGTATGCCCTTTTCACTACAGAAAGTAGGTCACCTCTGCAATGATTCAGAAGCTAGGATTCCAAACCTGGCAGGTGAAGAAGGACTGTGGGGACCCCCACCCGACCCCTGCAGGAGGTGCCTGAGAAGCCGTCAGGCATTGGGAACAGTGGCTGATTTGATTTTATTTCATGGGTGTGATTTTCTGTTCTTCCCCCCAAACATTTAAAAGGAGCCCCTGAAGAGGGACCAAAATCGCTTAAGGAGGACTGACTTTCCCTGAGTTTGTAGGTTGTGCCTGGGTTTCTGTCCCCCCTGCCCAGTGCAGACGCACAGGGAGCCGACCCGCTGCAGGGTGGGGAGGGCGCAGGCGCAGCCAGTGCTCCCAGGCGGGCGTTTCGTTGGCAAGTGCAGGTTTCACACCAGGTAGGAACTGGATGGGCTTGCAGATGCTGGTTTGGACAGTAAGACACAGCCTGACATTCACATGGGCTGACAAGGCCCTTGTCCCGGCTGGTTGTCCTGCCTTCTCAGAGGAGAGCACCATGCGACCTCACACTCGGCCCAGCTTCCACGGGGCCACCAGCCCTGCAAAGAGCCTGCCACCTGCTTAGTGGGGCTGTGGATTTTATTCTTTGCATTTTAAAAGTATTTTATAGACAAGGATTAGTTTAATTTATTTCATTGTACAGTACTGGGAAAACCTGGGCAGAGCCAGCTCCAGTGTCCACATCCTCAGTGGCTGGTGGTCTCCTCCTCGGGGGCTACCTTGACTTCTCCTGCGGGCGGGGAGCTCACCACCCTTCCCCTCTCAGGTACTGGCACAGCACGGCCGCCTACGCCATTGCCACCGAGGTGAGCGGGGCTGTCCAGCACCTGCCCCCGGCCTACCATCCCTCTGTTCCAGTGGCCGAGGGACCTGCTGAGACCTAACCTGGTCCTGCTGCTCACCGTGAGCCCAGAGGAGAGGATGAGGAGGATCCAGGGCTGGGGCCTGGAGAAGACCCGGGAGGAGACGGAGCTGTAAGCCAACAGCGTGTTTTGCCAGAAGTAGGTGTCTCCATGCTGCATGAGGGACAGGGGTCCCTGGCCACAGCGAGGGCCAGGATGGGCACTGACTCTAGGAATCTGGTAAAATGATCTTGTTTCCATTTTTCAAACCCAAGTGCCAGTCTTCTGCAAGTGAGTTCAGCTGCTTTCAGTGTGATTGTCCCCTGGGGCAATTGCTCTGTTGCTTTGAAGCCCTGGGTTGGACCACTGGGAACAGAACTCCCTTGTCCACCCCTCCCCCCGTGCCAGGAACAGCATGGATCCGAGCAGGGCAGTACACGTCTGCAGGTCTCGGTTTCCCCATCAGGACAGAGTGAACACAGAGCCCTGTCTGCTAGTCCCAGTGGTTCCACCTTCCTGGTGCTGCTCTGTGTCAGGCCTGGGACCCAAGAGGCTCTGCCATGTGAAGGGACATCAGCCATATTTTACTGTTGACAACACGGAGGTCCAAAGAATTAAGTGACTTGTCTAAATTGGCCTAGGCACTCCTTAGCAAAACTGGGGTGAAAATCAAGTTCTTTCTGATTATAAGGCTGTGCTTTTGTGTTCCTGAAAAAGCAGGAGTACCTGAGGAGTGGGTCTGGGCCCCCAACAGCCCTGGCTGGGTAGGAATCAGTCCTGCCTGGCAGGGGTGAGGAGCACACAGAGCAGCTTCCATTAGCAAAGACAGAAGAGCTGTTACCATCACCCAGCGGCCCAGTCGCAGCAAGGAGCGGCCCTGCTGTGTGGGAGAAGCCAGGGCCCAGGGCACCGCTTGACTCCTATTAATTCCATGAACCTGGGAGACAGACTTGCTAGGAAGGGGTTCCTCCGTTCCCCATTTTACAAAAGAGAAACCTTGTTACCCTCTGCGCTGCCACCTTGCCTCCATCACCTGAGCAGCTGTCATTGCTCGTGTGGGGGTAGCTAGCACTGGGCGGAGAGAGGGGTCCTGGGGGCATGACAGGCGGCTGGTCAGTGAAAACACACGTGTGTGGGGTCTCCAGGTTGTGGGGGTCTGGCTCATCTGAAACCCTTCAGGGCACAGGCTGGGGAGACACTTGTCACTGGAAATTATTCTCTTTGGACCTCTACTACTTTGTCTGCAACATGGGGGTGCCAGTGCGCCCTCCCTCAGGCCCCTGGAGCAGGAGATGGGAAGAGTCACGGGGATCCCAATGCCCAGCAGACAGCTGGTGCCACCCGTGCTGGCGATGAGCACATTCCTGACCTGAATTTTACACGAAAGCTAACGCAGATGTGAGCACAAATGAACTTGTTAGAGCCAACCTCGCTGGGGCTTGAAAACACGAGTTTTTCATGCCCAGCCAACAATGTGTTAAATGTCACCACTCAGGTGTCATGTGTTAAACATAACATCCCAGGGGTGTCCTGGGCTAGCTGGTTGCTGGGGGCGGGGGCTGTGCTCCAGCTGCTCAGAGGACAGTGGGAAATGCCCTTTGTGGGTGGGCTGTGTGGAGCAGGTGCCAGCCTGTCCTTTGTGCTGTCCCCAGGGTGGAAGTGTGCTACCAGAGGATGGAGGACCCCGGCTGCCTTGTGGTGGATGCCGGCCACCCCAGAGAAGACGTCCTGCAGGCGGTGTTGAGCCTAATCCAGGACAAATGTGGTTCCTCATGGTAACTCGGGGCCTGGCGGCACCCGGGACTACACACAATGTTGTCTGTCACGACTCAGTCCCCGACGGGCCACACACATTTTCTGGTTCCTGCTGCATAAACGTCCTGTGTGGCAGAGACGGCGGGGGAAGGGGAGGTGCATTTCAGTTTCACCTCCATTATTGTACCTGCTTCTGACTGATGCACCCATGGGGGAGGGGATCGCTGGTCACATTCCAGAGAGAGTCTGGTGGCTGCTTCCCGCCTAGTGTAAGACACATGTTCTTGGAGTGTGTTTAGCTACATCCCTATCAAAGGCCTATAAGACCCCTGTCATCCCCAAAGCAAGCGGCATATAGAAGCCACTGGGCAGCTGATCCAACTCAGGAGAAAACGTGCCCCCAGCCTGACTGCCCTCTGCCCCCCTGACTTAGTCCCAGATCCTAGATCCTGAGGGACAGAACATGTGTGTCCCTGCTCCCACAGGCCAGCCTGTGTAGGGGTTGTGTGCATGCAGAAGGAATCTGCCCCTCACACTCCTGACACAGTCCCCTCCTGAGCAGTCAGCTGGGGGCCAGCCAGCCATCCCCAGGACCCTAACTGCACAGACCAGCCTTTCCTGAGTTGTGTTCTGCTTGTTTTGATCCCTGCCCTTCCATCTGCATGCAGGGCTCTGCAGACAGTGTCTTCCCTGGAACTGGTTGCATGAAACTTTGTAGCAGTGTATTTATAGTTATGTTTTCCCTGCATTTTCCCATAGTGTAGGGACAATGTTTCTCCATTGACCATGGAAGATGAGAGGCTAAGGCGATGCTGGTTCTGTATTTTCATTACAGAGACTTAATGTGTCTTATTATGTGGATCCTAGAATGAGGATTCTTAGTCAATTATCTTGCACCCCAGTGTCTGATGATGGCACGTGACATCAGTTTAAAGATCTGTTTGGCTAGAAAACTAGCTCAGAAAAGAGGAAACTTAATCTCTTTGTGGCCTTGGGTGAGTCATTTCACATCAGTAGTCTGTGTAACTTGATCCCACTACGTGAGGATAATTCTTTATTGGTCTTAAGGAGTTGACTGAACTCCCTTGGTGGTTCTCTGAAATTTCTCTTAGTTCTAAGATGGATGAGTCTGTAAATTACTCGATGTAAGGCTACATCGAGTTTATAGTACAGGACCTGAAACTATAATAAAGTTTACTATTAACTATAGCATACTACTTTTCAAAAGAACTATAGGTAGTTTATACACAATTCATATGTAATGGACTCCAGGTGAAAATAATTTTGAAGCTGACACCTTGTGTTAGGGTTCTTTAAGATGTGGTACCTAATGATGCTATTGGTGTTAACGACGTTAAGTGGTCTGAAAGCTGCTCCTAGAAGAACAAGCATTTAATGCCTCCCATACGTGCGTTGCAGATGAATAAACTTGCTGTGTTTTAATCTGTGCTGCTCTCCCAAGCGTGTGTGGATTTTCTGAAGGTGCCCCTCCAGCATGGCGCTCTGGCAGCAGGGACATTGTGGGCAAGGGAGGGAAGAGGCACGAGCTTCAGGGACGAGTATCACTGGTACTAAAGTCATTTTGGAGGAAGGGAAGCCATTTCAAGAAAGGGCAGGCCCTTCTCTGTTGCACATATTCAGGGATTTTCCCCCAGTCCAGTAAGACCAAATTCTTTGCACATGTGGGCACTTGATACACTGGCAGGCATTAGATTGGTGAGCCTGGGACAGGATGATGGCCCTGACACAGAAACTGATGACTGCAGTGTTTGCCTGACTGTTCATGACAAGGTGTGTTCCATTTCTGTCTGTGACAAACCTCCCACTGTCCCAAGTACTTACTGTCTCTTCCCACCACGGTGACCAACATTAGCTGCCAAGGTGGCTGTGGAAAATGATCACATTCCCAGGCCCCCTTACATCTGGACCGGCCACCTGGCCACTTCCAGGCTCTTCCTTAGCCAGTGAGCAGAGGGGACCATGGGAGGTCTGAGAGGGCGTCCTCTCCCCTTCAAACCCTGCACACTGGCCACATTTGCTGCTGGCAGAGGGCCATTTAGGGACCAAGTGATGAGGGTGTCACCTTGGATGTGAGGAACAGCAGGAGGGGAAGCTGAGGATGAGGTATACTGTGTGCTGAGGATGAGGTATACTGTGTCTCGAGTTCTTTCCTCCTCATAGTGACTCCACCCAGAAGCTGTGTGGACACCCACCTGCAGAATCACAGGGTCCCCCTACGCCATTTCCTCCCCTCTTGGCAGAGCAGGTCTGTATTCGGAATGGCTCAGAACTTACAGAAACTAAGCGCAGTGCACATTCCACTGGGCTGGGGTGAGCACTTCCTGGTCCAGCCCTCTGCCTGGCTGTGTGGTGCCCCTAGTCTTCTTCAGGCACTTTGACTCAGTCATTTGCATCGATAACAGAAGTGACGACTCCCATGGGCGCATGGTGAATACGAAGCATCCCCGCTGGACAAGTGCTTTTCATTTGTAGACTGTGCCCTGATGTAGGGCTACTTTGTTACATTTCATGGTGGATCATGATTTGTAAAAAATCAATAAATAAGCCCTGGCTGGTGTGGCTCAGTGAATTGAGCACCAGCCTGCAAACCCAAGGGTCTCTGGTTCGATTCCCAGTCAGGGTACATAACCCAGGTTGGAAGCCAGGTGTCCAGCCAGGTCCCCAGCTGGAGGCAGGTGAAAGGCAACCATCCATAGATGCTTCTCTCCCTTTCTTCCTCCCTCCCTTCCCCTCTCTCTAAAAATAATAAAATCTTTAAAAAATGAATGAATGAATGAATCTTAAAGAATGAAAGGAAGAAAAGGAGGGAGGGAGAAAGGAAAGAAGGAATGTTCAGCAAACCTGTAACAAGTTGTGTTTGGTTTGGTACTCTTAGGATTGGGCTCTTTTTCTCTGTTTTGTTGAAGTTGGTGAATGCAGAATAAGTCCTTTGTGTGTCCATCAGGGGGAGGAAGAGTGCGCCTCTCCCAGCTCCCCATGGGGGGCAGTCACTTCCTCCCTCACCCACAAAGTGGGGCGCCTGGAAAAACAACAGAGATGGTTTCACTTCTATTTAAATGTCCAATCCCATGGGGAACTAAGGATGGCACTCAGGATGTTTCTAGGTCAAAGCAGCAAATCTAATTTCTTGCTTCCAGAATTCTCAATACAGCCCTGGGGTCAGAAAAATATTCTGGGAAAGACCCAGTGATCATAGAACACCATGTGTTTCTTGAATAGTTGTGGGAAACACAGCGCCTGCCAAGACCCGCCCTGCCTGGGGTCAGACCATTGTTAGCAGCAGAGGTGAGTTAGGAACCTTTCCATTTCTGTTCCTGGTGCTCTTTGTAAAGCAATAGGTGGTCAGCCCCCTGGAGCCGTCAACATTGCATACATGCCTCCACATGCAGCTGTATTCATGTTCTTACATGTGTGTGTGCATCCATGTTCTTCCCGATTCATGATTTATGACTTGAGAGGTTTAAGACTTGAGACCTGGCAAGAAGAAACATTCTGGGGCTCCTGTGGGTCCTTGTTGATTGGCTCTTGAGGCCTCCACACGCCCTCTGCTCCTCCCTGACTCCAGGTGCAGCCCTCAGAGCTTACACTGTGGGTGGCTGATGGCTCCCACCAGGTCCCAGCTCCTGCAGTGGCTGACCAGTCACCCAAACACCACTGTGTAGATAACACATCATAAATGTTCCTGTGAGGGCTCCCATTTTAATGAAAATGCAGGACATGAATGCTTGTGTTTAGTTTTGCCTCAGTGGGAGGTGTGCCCCATCTCTCTGGGACAAGAAGGCACTTCCAGCTGTGTTTGAGTTCCTCTTTGAGGGAAGAAAGGTTATTTCTTGAGTTCATTTTTCAATAGCTGTTATTTATTTATTTATTCCTGTTTAGAGAGAGGGGAAGGTAGAAAGAGAGGGAGAGAAACATTGTTGGGAGAGATATTAATGGAAGAGAGAAACATCATCAGCTGCCTCTCCTACATGCCCTGACCAGGGACTGAACCTAGGATCCGGTGGGGTGGGGGTAAGACATGACACTCAATGGATGGCCCTTCTCTTTGCAGGATGGTGCCCAGCTAACTGAGCCATGCTGGCCAGGGCTATTGGAGTTTTAATGGGGAAAACCCCCAACAAATCTATGTTGACATTGCTTTAAAAGAAAAAAAAAAAAGGAAGCCATCAACAAATGTGTGAAGCCACAGAAAACTTCCCTCAACCAGGATTTGCATTAAGGAGTTTCTCTCCTACCTCTGAATATTCTGAGTAGTAGCTCTGGTCTGTTCCTATTTGCAGTTTGCAAAGGTAAGAGCCAGGACTGAGCTCAGGGACCAGGGAGACACCTTTACAGAATGAATGTGGCAGAACTGTGGTCATTCCTTGAGTAATAAATTACTAATAGAAGAGGGAAACTCTTATGTGCATAAACACAAAGCAGTGGATGACAGGACTCCTGGCTGTGGGCAGACACACCTGGGACTGCAGCTGAGTAGCTGTGACCTTAGATAAGCACCTGTATTTGCACAACACTGGGCTGGAAGACATCTGCCCCCCACCCCACAATCCCCTACCCCAAGCCACACCTCTAGCAGGCTCAACTTGATAATTGCATAATGAATGCAACTCACTTGTGATTCTAAACCCTGCATGATGTTTAGCAGGATCATAACACAGGCTGTTTTTAGACCATATTGTTACCATGTCAGTAAGTTGGGAAAGCCTGGTGTTGCTGCCTGACACAGGACATACAGTAATGCGGGGGCCCCTCTGAAAGCTTTAGGTAAATGAGAATTTACAAAGGCAGTTAGCGTTGCATTCATGCCCCAGGGAGACCCGCCCCGCCGCCTCCCCAAGTGTTTCTGCCGGCCCGGCCACTGCTGCCCACTGCAGTCCAGCGCTGGTGCGGAGCCCTGGTGGCCCTGCTCCTGGGCAGCTACCCTGCTCACTGGACCCCTCACCTCTCTGCTCTGCCCATTTCACACCTTATGCACCTGCAGCGAACAATATTCAAACCACTAGTGGTGAGGGTCCTGAGGGTCCTGAGGGTCCTACCACTGTGAACCTCTGCATTTTACTCCTGTAACCTGTCCTCAGGTCACGTGCTGGGGCTAAGGTTGGCAGGACATGTGCAGGGCACACTGCCATGGAGATTTTCCAGGGTCAAACAAAGGAGCAGAAAGGTGTCTAAGTCATGTAAAGGCACGGGAACACCAGAGCCTGTCCCCAGGGCATGGAGCCCATTGGGCAGGGGGTGACTCAGCGTGTCCATGCCCCATGTGGCATTTCGTATTTGGCTGGGGCAGAGGGCTTATGCAGAGCCAGGCCGCCCCATGATTGCCTGTGGGCAGTGCCCCCTGGGGCCAAGGCAGGGATCCTGGGTGGGACACCTGACTTCAGGAATGCCAACCAGAAGCCTCTAGTGGAGAGGGCCTGAGAGACAGGTGGGGATGGGGGACACAGAGATGACAGGAGATGTTCCCACAGAGAGACAGCTTGGGCTTTCTCAGTTAAAAAAGAAAATTATCAATGAACAAATTCTCACTCTCTCTGTCTCATTCATCTATATTCTACTGCACTGTGGTTTTCCAGTTCCAGGGTTCTTAGGGTCCACACGTGGTCAGGAGGTGGTGACAGCTTTGTTGTTGGGTACCTTGGGAACCAGGGCAGGGGTGATGAAGATATGTGCACTAAGACAAAGCACATGTGTCAATTTCATGTTTATCCTTTGCTTTGATGTTCGGACATTCAGGTCTAGCCTTTATCAAAATCTCAGACCCTTTTCTCTTTTATAATCTTCTGGGAAGCCTCGTGGGCTCTGAGCACCCGAGGAAAAGAAAAACAAGGCATGAAGCTGTTACCCAGCAGACTGTGTGGGAATCTCATTCACTGAGGCCACGAGGGACCAGGCAACGTGGATTTGAATTAGGGTTTCCGGAAGTGAAAGCATTGGTGGGAAATATAGGGCATGGTGACAACAGAGGGACAGCGTTTACAGGGTGCAGTATTTTAAATAAACTACAACGAGAGTGATGCTGCCTATGTTTCCAGTCAAAACCTAGGTGGTTTGAGAAATTATTTCATTCAGCTCTTTTGGCTGTAACCTTGACAAAACTTGTGAGATTTTTGCCTGTTGTCACATCTCTGTCCCGCTCAAGTCCATGCACTGTGATGTGATTTTTTTTCTTTCCCTTTGAATCCTGATCAAATGGTGAATCTGATAGGCCATGCTTTGTTTAAGATGCATTGATTACTAAGAGTCCAGATTATTGCTTTTTCATTTCAAGATCTTCCATCTTCCCCCACGCGGCTGTGTTCCTCAGAGGGTGCAGGTCTTCGCCTCTTCCTAAAGGATCTTACAATTTGCATTTCACATTCAGCAAGTGTATCAATCATTCTGGTTGGTTTCCATGGCGCTGGGGCCTGGCTCCGGGGTCTGCCACCTCCCCCCTCCACTGCAGTGGCTGCTGTGTGACTTATGGACGCAGGACAGAGATGTTTGAGCAAATAGGTGCCTGTACTTACTAACCCTTTCTATCCGTGTTAGAGTTGGGGTCCTGTGTGGGGGGAGGCTGGGGAAGCTGCAGGGAAGTGCTGAGCACGGTATCCGGCCACTCATGCAGGAGGGGGTCTGGCAGCAGGACTGGTATGAAGGGGACACTGGCACTGGGGAACTACGTGTCCCCAACTTTCCTGTGTGCCCTTCCCTCAGTCTCCTTGGCTCCTTTCTCTTGTCCTCTCAGCCTCCTCCCCTGGCTAGCCCTCCCTGCCTTAGCGACAGAGCAGAGGCCTCCGTTGCTGCCCCCAGCCTGGTTAGACCATCCTGTGTGCGGCCCCCATAAAGACTCCTGTTGTCAGCTATCTCTGCCCTCCCAGAAATCACAGCTCCTCCATCTCAGCACCGCGCCGCAGCATCATTACTACAGCTGTGGCCCCAGTGTCCAGCCAGGCACAGTTGAGGGGCTGAAGAAGCAGCTGCCAAACGGATGTGTGGCTAGATGGGTAGGGACCCCATGTGCTGTCTCAGGAGGGGACACCGAAATACAGGAACCTCTCCCTCCCCAACAGAGCCACCTCTGTCACCTGTCCTGTTCTCCACCCTCAGGCCACAGCTCACTGCCTCTGCTCACAGCAGGGCCGCACCCACAGGGAGGCCTCACCCTGTTGCTTCACCAGGGTGTGTGTCCCCAGGGTCTGAGCCAACCCCCGGCCAGCAATCCCGGCTCTGGCCCCCCTGGCCAGTTAAGGGGTAAACTGAAGCTCCGTGGCCCTGGAGCCTTCTGTT
>PVIW01017146.1:0-14796 GCA_004026585.1 Noctilio leporinus
CCTGAAGCCAACATCATACTTAATGGACAAACACTGAAAGCTTTCCCCCTAAGATCAGGAACGAGACAAGGCTGCCCACTTTCTCCACTTCTATTCAACATTGTCTTGGAAGTTCTAGCTATAGCCATCAGAGAAGAAAAAGGAATCAAAGGTATCCAAATTGGAAAGGAGGAAGTCAAACTGTCATTATTTGCAGATGCTATGATAGTGTATATACAAAACCCGATTGGCTCCACCAAAAACTTACTCAACCTAATATGCAAATTTAGCAAAATAGCTGGCTATAAAGTCAATATCCAGAAATCAAAAGCATTTTTGTATACCAATAATGAAACAACAGAAATAGAAGCAAAAAAACAAATCCCATTTACCATAGCAACAAGAAAAATAAAGTACCTAGGAACCTTTGACCTAACTAAGGAGGTCAAAGACCTGTACTCAGAAAACTACAGAACAATGAAGAAAGAAATCAAGGAAGACACAAATAAATGGAAGCATATACCATGTTCGTGGATGGGAAGAATTAACATCATTAAAATGTCCATACTACCCAAACCAATCTACATATTCAATGCAATCCCAATTAAAATACCAATGACAGACTTCACAGAAATAGAAAAAACACTTCAAAAATTTATATGGAGCCAAAAACGCCCACAAATAGCCACCACAATCTTGAGAAAGAAGAACAAGGCAGGAGGAATCACAATACCGGACTTCAAACAATACTACAAGGCTACTGTCATCAAAACAGCATGGTACTGGCATAAGAATAGACATATAGATCAATGGGACAGAATAGAAAGCCCAGAAATTAACCCAGGACTCTATGGTCAACTAATATTTGACAAAAGGGGAAGGAACATCAAATGGAGTAAAAGCAGTCTCTTCAACAAATGGTATTAGGAGAACTGGACAGCAACATGCAAAAAGATAAAACTAGACCACCAACCTACACCATACACCAGAATCAACTCAAGATGGATAAAGGATTTAAACATAAGCAGTGCCACCATAAAGGCCCTGGAGAAAAATATAGGCAGTAAACTTTTGGATATCCTACACAAAAATATGTTTACTGATACTTCACCAAGGGCAAAGGAAATCAAAGAACGAATCGACAAATGGGACTATATCAAATTGAAAAGTTTCTGTTCAGCTCAAGAAAATATCAGCAAAATTCAAAGGGAACCAACTGTATGGGAAAACATAATGGCCAATGATACCTCAGACAAGGGTCTGATCTCCAAAATATATAAAGAACTAATGCGACTCAACACCAGGGAGACAGACAGCCCAATTAAAAAATGGGCAAAGGACCTGAACAGACAACTCACTGAGGAAGATATACAAAGGGTCCGGAGGCATATGAAAGAATGCTCAACATCACTAGTCATCAGAGAGATGCAAATTAAAACCACAATAAGATACCACCTCACACCTGTCAGAATGGTAATCATCAACAAATCAACAAACAACAAGTGTTGGCGAGGATGTGGGGCAAAGGGAACCCTCATACACTGTTGGTGGGAATGTAGGCTGGTGCAGCCACTGTGGAAAACAGTATGGGGTTTCCTTAAAAATCTAAAAATGGAACTGCCTTTTGATCCAGCAATTCCACTGCTTGGACTATACCTAAGGAATCCTGAAACACCAATTCATAAGAACCTATGCACACCTATGCTCATAGCGGCACTATTTACAATAGCCAAGTGCTAGAAACAGCCTAAGTGCCCATCAGTGGATGATTGGATCAAAAAACTTTGGTACATTTACACAATGGAATTCTATATAGCAGAAAGAAAGAAGGAACTTGTACCCTTTGCAACATCATGGATGGAACTGGAGAGTATTATGTTTAGTGAAATAAGCCAGTCAATGAAGGACAAATAACATATGATCTCACCCATTACGGGACAATAATGAGCAAAACTAACAACAAGCAAAACAGAACCAAGTATATGAATACAAGGAATAGGCCTTCAGTGGTCAGGGGGAATGGGGTTGGGGGGAGCGGGGAGGTAGAGGCAAAGAAGGGGAGCAGCTTAGACAAGAACCTAGTATAAAGGAACCATGGACATGGACAACAGGTGGGATTGACTTTGGGGGGAATGGGTGGGTGGGGAGGGGGACAGAGGGGAGCCAAAAGGGGATGGATGTAATACAACAACAATAAAATTTAAAAAAAAAAAAAAATTCAGCGAAGGGAAAAAAATTTGCCAATACCTTGGACAAGGGTTTGATTTCCAAAATATATAAATAACTCATACAACTCAACACCTGAAAGACAAAAAGTCCAATTAAAAATTGGGTGAAGGACCTGAACAGACACTTCTCCAAGGAGGACATACAGAGGGCCAATAGGTATATGAAAGAATACTCTACATCACTAGCCACCAGAGAGATCCAAGTTAAAACCACAATGAGATACCACTTCACACTGGTTAGAATGACCATCATTAACAAATCAATAAACAAGTGTTGGTGAGGATGTGGAGGAAAATGAATCCTGGTCTATTGTTGGTGGGAATGCAGTCAGATGCAGCCACTATGGAAAAACAGTATGGAATTTCCTCAAACAACTAAAAATGGAATGGAACTGTCCTTTGATCCAGCAATTCCACTGCTGGGGTTATACACCAACAATCTGAAACACCAATTCAAAAGAACCTATGAACTTCTATGTTCATAGCAGTGCTATTTACAATAGCCAAGTGCTGGAAACAGCCTAAGTGCTTATCAGTGGATGAGTGGATAAAAAAAACTGTAGTTCATTTATACAATAGAATATTATGCAGCAGAATAAAAAGAAGTCCTACCTTTCATGACAGCATAGATGGAAATGGAGAGTATTATACTAAGTGAAATAAGCCAAGTGGAAAAAGACAAATACCATATGATCTCACCTATAAGTGGAATCTAATGAACAAAACAAATGAATGAGCAAAATAGAACCAGAGGCATGAAAACAAGGAACAAACTAACAGTGACCAGAAGGAAGGAGAGAAGGGGGAGGGAAGGAAAGAAGGGGAAGGGTCTAGTCAAGGAACGTGTATAAATGACCCATGGAAATGAACAACAGGGTCGGGGTTAACTATGGGAGAAGGAGTTGGGGGTAAGGGGTAGGCAGAGCTGTGGAGTGTGAAATTGGGAAAAATTGTGCCAACTGTAATAGAACAATAAAAAAGTAATAATAATGAAAACATACAGACATGTTAACATTAACTTTATCTGGATTTTAGAATTACAACATTAAATTAAATATTTTATTTTTAAAATTAACAAAAACACAATAAAATTCTATGCTTTTAAAATAAAAAATATAACCACCTTATAATATTTCATGCCAGTCCATGACGATACCTTTTCAAATCTAGAAAAAAAGGATTTTTCCATCCATATATAATTGTAAACTTTAAATGTTGCCAATCATATAGGAGCCACTCAGTAAACAAACACAAGCCTGCTGAGACAAACAAGGCCTGTCCAGAAATAGTCCAGTCATTGTTAGTATAGCAAGAATGGTTTGCACAACATCAATGTAACCTGGCAGCTAAGAAGAATGGACTGGAATGCTCATGCATGAGCAATGACACCTTCACGGTATTAGTAAGTGGGGGCGGTAGACACCATTGAGTGATCAAGTGATTGTGTGGCCATCACATTCAAAATGACTAAGTGAGCAGAGCACAACATCTGCATCTAATGTTGCATTAATATTGAACATTACTCCACAAAAACTATTTGGATGATTCAGAAGTCTGCAGCTATGGGCAACTTGTGGTGGCAGCTTCAGCACAACTACTGGCTGCTCATACAAAGTGTTTTGATGAAACAGCAAATCACCCATGTGACTCAGCCCCCCATACAGCTCAAATTTGGCACCCTGCAACTTCTGGCTTTTCCCAAAACTAAGATCACCTTTGAAAAAGAATAGATTTCAGACTGTTGATGAGATTCAGGAAAATATGATGGGGCAGCTGATGGTGACTGGGAGAACTAGGTGATGTCCCAAAGTGCCAACTTTGTAGGGGACTGAGGTATCATTGTCCTAAGTACAATGTTTCTTGTCTCTTGTAGCTTCTTCAATAAAAGTCTCTATTTTTCATAGTACATGGCTGGATACCTTCTAGGAACCTTGTATGTACAATATGGAGGAAAAGCAAGCCAATGACTCCCAAGCGATCATATGTCATTACTACCAGAAAAAGCCTTAAGTGCCAACATAGAGAAAGAACTGTGCTGCACAGCCATTGTAAGAAATTTTATTGTTCTTGGGCAAGAAAATGGAGTTTTGGGAGCAGTGACTGTGGAGTAACAGAGATTTAAATAAGCTAAACTTCTGAGAAAGAAATATGCAACATGTGAAGTCTGGAATCTATTTAAATAACAACTAACATGTTGACATGTCCCACCACAATGACCATGTAGATAAGCAAGAAGTGTAAGAATAAGAGAATTTGTTCTTCTTGAGATATTCTAAATCATAGAAGAATAAACTCAGTCACCTCTGAGTAATTCCCATACAGCTCATTCTTCATAACTAAGACCTATCTGATAAAATACTAATAAGTGAATAATTATGAAGCCTCTGAGAAGTCTTACCATTTTTGGTTCTTAAAGTTCCCAATGAGAGAAAATTGCTAATAGAAGATGATGTTTTCTTGGCAACATATATGACAGAATAGCTTTATTTTTGGAACTACCCCAATATATTACATTAAATTTTTCTAATATATTTAGTGTCATTATGATATTAGATTTGCAGATGGGCAAATATTTCTGGAATAGTGATGTTATCAGTCATTTTATGCCATTTGTTTGAAGTTTTGGAATCAGATAAACTGAATTCAGATTTTACCTGTCAGTCTAAAAGAATCTAAGATAACTGCCTATTTTATTAATTTATTTTTAGAGAAGGGGAAGGAGGGAAAAAGAGTGGGAGATAAACTGCCTCTCATTTGTGTCCCACCTGGGGATGAACCTGCAACCAAGGCTCTTGCCCTGACCGGAAATCAAACTGGCAACCTTTCACTCTATGGGAGGACACCCAACAATTGAGCCACACTGGTCAGGTCCATATAGTTATTTTTAAAGCCAAGAAAGTAGGTTGAAAAATAAATACAAATGTATGATCTTTTTGTAAAAGGTAAAGGGCCCTAGAGGTCAATTAGGTCAGTGTTTGCTGAACTTCTCCATACCTCAGAATCACCTGGGGGAGGTTTTGTTTTTCTTTGCCTTTATACTGATTCTTAGGTCACACCTCATTCTGAATTAACCAGAATATTGAAAATTGTGTATTAGTGAGATGAGTGTGGGGAAGCATTTACTTATATTTTAGGATTCCCAACTGACTCTAATGAAATGAGTCCCTATGTAGAAATTTGAAGACTACTGAATTTGGTCTTATTGCTTCCTGGCAGAATAGCAGTATTCTCACTCAAAGTCGATCAAAGTCATTATTAATCATAAAGATTCTTCTGACAGGATAAATTTTCACTCTTCATTGCATTGTTTCACAAATATAACTTCCAGAAATTTCTATCTTTATTCAACACAAATATGTAATAAATCAGTGCCACATAGTCTTTACCGCTACAGCTTTAGAGTCAGAAAGTTCTGTGTTTCAGCACTAGACCTGGTTGTTATTGGTAATGTAAAATGTAGCACATTACTTAATGCTAAGATACAATTTCTATACTCATAAAAGATATTAATTTAAATTATACATTCAATATGCATAGAATGGTACCTTCTTTTAGAAAAATATTTTATTCATTATTATTAGATAGAAGGGCAGAGAAGGAGGAAGAAAGGGAGAGAAACATCAATGTACGGTTGCCTTTCACCTGCCTCCAGCTGGGGACCTGGCTGGAGACCTGGTTTGCAACCTGGTTATGTGTGCTGACTGGGAATAGAATCAGCAACCCTTGGGGTCTCAGGTTGGCACCAATCCACTGAGCCATACCAGCCATGGTGGTACCTTCTTGATAGGCCTGACTTGGGGATTTAAAAATACATGAGTACTTTTTACATGAGTTAGTATTCTCCTGATGCCTCAATTCCTCATTTGAAAATAGTGATAAAAATTATATATGGCACGTAGTACCTTTCCTTTATATATTATGTTATTATTATAAAATACATCATTTTTATATTAAGAAGAAAGTGGGGAAATAAAAATTAGTAGAATGCTATTGACACACATTTTCTATGTGAAAAGTTGCTTCTCTAATATTATATTATGGGTTCCCTTTTATAGGAGTTGTAACTCTAAGGATAATAATCATCAGAATATAAACCTAGATCTTTAAAAAAGAATAGGCCTTTCATTCAAAAGTGTTCTATGTAACCATTGCCATTCTGTTTTGCCACCTACACAAACAAATAACAGCTTAGTTGCTTTATAGAATGAAAAAATTTAGGAATAATTCACATAGACCAATATTATTTTAATAATTATATAATAACAGCTTTTAATATTTACCTCTTAATCAAAGTAAAATTGAAATGAAAATGTTACCAGATCATAAATTTTAAACATATATCATCTATATATTCTAAGCAAATAAAGTAATGATGTATAGACCTATATTGTTAGAAATATTATTTTGTAAAAGAGAAAAATATTTGTTGCCATGTGTAAAATTATCTTTGATATAATAATTTTATAAGAACGAGAATAACTTGGATCCTTAGAAAACAGAATTTGCCTGCTACATAATGATTTTACAAATACCATTGAGAGAATAATTTCCTGCATAATATTCTTTTCACAGCATCTTTTGTATCTCTGTTTCTCAAGCTATATATTAGAGGGTTTAGCATTGGTGTTATAAGAGTGTAGAACATGGCTACAATCTTATTTTGCTCTGGTGAGGAGATGGCTCCAGGTTGGGCATACATAAAGAACAAGGTCCCATAGAATAAACTCACCACAGCTAGATGGGAGCCACAAGTAGAGAAAGTCTTGCTTCTGCCATGGGTTGAGGGGATCTTCAGGACAGTGGAGAAGATATAAGCATAGGAAACCAGAATGACAGTTGTGGTGGTGGTGATGATAAGAGCAGAGAGAACAAACATTACAATCTCATTTACAAAGGTATCAACACATGAGATCTTCATCAGAGCTGAGATATCACAGAAAAAGTGGTCCAGTCTGTTTTCTCCACAGAAATGCAAACTGAAGGTGAAACCTGTTTGAACTATGGAATTGATGCTTCCACAGATATAGGATCCGGTTACCAACTGAACACAGACCTTTTGAGACATATGTACAGGGTAAAGGAGAGGGGAACAAATGGCCAAGAATCGATCAAATGCCATGACAGCCAGAAGAAAGGCTTCAGTTGTGACAAACAGGGCAAAGAAGAAAAACTGGGTTGCACAGCCATTGTAAGAAATTTTCTTTTCATTAGACAAGAGGTTGGCTAAAGTTTTGGGAGCAACAACTGTAGAGTAGCAGAGATCTAAATAGGACAAGTTTTTAAGAAAGAAATACATTGGCACTTGAAGCCTGGAATCTATATTAATGACAATTATCATGCTGGTATTTGCCACCACAGTGACCATGTAGATCAGCAAGAATCCAAAAAAGAAGAGGCTCTGCAGCTTTGGAGGGGTTCTGAACCCTAGTAGAATAAACTCAGTCACTTCTGAGTAATTTCTGTTAATCTCACTCTTCATAGTTTAGATATAGGTGGAACTAAAGAGATTGTAAAAATGAAAGAAATGAGTGACCAGAATACTTGTTTTAGTAAAAATAACTAGAAATCAGCATGGAAAAAAAAATTTGTTTCATGTCATATTGTTCCCAATACCATACAAAACATTAATCAAGAATGGATTACTACAAGTAGAAACAGATTTACACATACAAAGAATAAACTAACGGTTGCCAGAGAGGAGTGGGGAGAGGGTTTGGGGATTAGGTGAAAAAGTTGAAAGGATTAAGAATTGTGAATTGGCAGTTACAAAATAATCATAGAGATATAAATTATGACATAGGGAGTATAGTCAATAATATTGTATTAACTATGTACAGTTCCAGGTGAGTACCTGAAATATTGGGGCGATCGCTTTGTAAAGTATATGATTGTCTAACCACTATGCTGTATACCTGAAACTAACACAAAATAATATTGAATGTAAATTGAAAATAAAATAAAATGAGAATAAATTACTATTTTTAAAAAGTCTTCCTAGTGAACAATGCAATCTGATTGGTTAGCCTTTTTAGATATATTTATTTACAAATAATACACATTTGCCCTCTAAGAGTGCTTTGGGGAATGGAAGATTCTAGGGAAATATCTAAAAACAAGAGTTCCTTTTCTTTCTTGATTTATTATCAGTTTACTGCCATTGAAAGCTGTCTCCTTTAGGGGAAGATAATTCTCACAGATATTATAATCCACTTAAGTTTATATTTAAAGTGAAAATGTGTTCAATTGATGGTCTCATTTTATTTTTTAATGATTATTCAGTTTATTTGCTGTAGAAGAATAGTACACAAATATTGCATCTGTGTTTCATCTATTAAGAAAAAGTCTTCAGATCCTGCCAAAAGCATCATCTTTTTACACATTAACTGCATGTCCTTAACTTCTTCCGTTATTTTTGTTCCTGCAGAGAATGGTATACCTTCTTAGTGGCACAGTTAGTTCATCTGCTAAAAACAGAAGTGAATTTTTTTTACATTTCCTACATTAAATCAGACTTTTACTATTTTGCTACCTTACTTCTTTCTTTCTTCCTTCTCTTCTTCCTTTCTTTCCCCTTTGGGTTTTTCAGATTGAAATATCAGTGGAAAATTCTAAGTTCTTGGGCAGAAATTCTCTCTTTTCAGGAATACAGACATCTATGCATATGAAAGACAGAAGGCACACAGAACAATCTAAAGATAGCTACAAGTGAAAAGAAAGGAAGAAGTATGTATTTAAACAAGTTTGCATTGCATTTATGTTTTATGACAATAAAATAACTTTAAGTAAAATATTGAAGGTAGAGAAGAATTTTTATTCTTATTTTATGAATGTGAAAATTGAAACAAGAAAGATTTAAGAGGCTTTTATCAATTGTCATAATATTGAGCAGCAGAGTGGTTTATTATTCAGTAATCTGTCATACAATGTAAAAGAAAATTGACAATAAATTTATGAAAATCTTTTATATTGTATAATTATAAAATGGATAATTTTGTATGTGTGTAAATTTACATATAAATTATATAAGTATAATACAATTACATGTGATATAAACTATAAAATGTCTTATAATTTTTGTTGTCATATCACTATGATTTCACTAATTTTGACATTCACTTAAGATAGGGTGGGATTATGAAAGAACATAAGAACCTGTTTGATCTACTTCAATACATTCTTTTTTGAAAAAAAGGTTAACAACAATGTTGACTGATTAATTTTAGAAAGTACAAGAATGGTCATAAATAACCTCTGGTAGGGCCTATCAACTACAAAAACACATGTTTATTTTAAATCCATATTTTATATAAACATGTTTCTATTTCAAGAGAAAAATTGGGGGAAATGATGTAACTAATGTTATTTTAAAGTGTTGAAAAATTAAATATAAGCAATATTCTCAAAAATGAATGCTACTTCTTATCTTAGTAAACCCTCTACTATATATGAAATAGAGTACATTCATGAAGAAACAAATATGAAAAGAATCAAACCTTTGTTTAACAGAAAGTTGTTCTGCAACGTGGATTGCATTTCCTCACTGTTCAAATCATGACTCAAAATTCCTAAGCTAAAGAAGTACTAGCAAAAATTTTAGTGTCTCACTATCTCTCAAATTTACTGTACTTTTTATTGATTAAATTAATAATTAGAAGTGGGATATATTCTGAGAGAAATTTTCTCATGGGGTGGGAAACTAGAGCACTGGGCATTCCCTTTGCAAGATGGTAACTAGAGACCTAGATCTCTCTCAACTGATATTTTGGTATCATAATGCAAAAAAAAAAAAAAAAGGAAACAAAGAAAAAAGTTATCAATTAGTAAATTAATCAGACTGTTTGAAAAGTTCTCTAGAAAAAGTAAAATTAAACTACTTACAGAACAAAATAACTTCTTTTAAAAAAATTTGAGTGAGAAGAGCTTGATTCTTTATTATTATGGTTTACACAGAAGGATATTCATATTTTATTTTAATGGATTATCACTCTTACTTCAAGAAACTCATTTCTTATCTTTATTATAAATACATCATGGTTATATTAGAAGAAAATTAATACAGAGAATAAACCAAAGAGTCAGTGGAAGGCTTGGGGAGAGGAGAATTTTGAAATAACAGAGAAAGTAGCAGGAACAGGCAGTCATATCTGTATCAAGGCACAAGAAGAGGTGGTGTTAAAAGATCCTAGAGTGGTGGGCATATAATACAATATACAGATGATGTATTATAGAAATAATAATAATAATAATAATAATAATAGAATTGTACAAATGAAACCTATATATTTTTTAACCAATGTCACCCAATACATTTAATTTAAAAAATAAAATAAAGAAACCCTAATGTTTTATTATTATTTCTTTAAGATCCTAAAAGTATTTTCTTCAAGAGTGATAGCCGTGGTGGGGTTTTCTCATTAGGTGCTAAAATCAAAAAGAGAAACATTGCAAGAACCATACTGACAGAAAAATAAATTTCCCATCTTTATGGATCCTCAGTTCTGCCATAATTGTGTGGAAGCAGCCACAAACAATACATAAATGAATACCACTGGATTTGGCCCAACATAATGATCACTACTTTTAGAATATACAAAGATCCCTCAACAATAAAAAAGGTTCAGCTTATTTTTTATTTAATATTTATTGTATTTTCCCCATTACCACGTAGTCTTCTTATACCCCTGCCCTTCCAGCAATCATCACACTCTTGTCCGTGTCCATGAGTCCTTTTAGCTCCTTTCCTTCACCCCCTAACTTCACCCCTTTAAGCTGTCATTCTGCTGTCCATCTATGAGTCTGTCCCCATTTTCCTTGTTAGTTCAGTTTGTTCATCAGAATCTATAGATGAATGAAATCCTGTGCAGAGGACAAATATGTCCTTCTCTGACTGGCTTATATCACTTAAGCATAATGTTCTCCAGGTCCACCCGTAGTGTTACAAAGGGTAAAATTTTCTACATTATTTTTTACACAGCCAAACAGTATTCCATTGTGTAAATGTCCCATAGTTGTTTCATCCACTACCTACTGATGGACACTTAGGCTGCTTCCATATCTTGGTGGTTGTAAATAACACTGTAATGAACATAGGGGTGCTTATGTTCTTTTGAATTAGTGGTTTGGGTTCCTTTGGATATATTCCCACAAGTCGGGTACCTGGGTCAAAAGGCAGATTTATTTTTAATTTTTTGAGGTATCTCCATACTGCTACCCACAGTGGCTGCACCAATCTGCATCCACATCCTTGGTTAAGTTTATTCCTAGGTATTTTTTTCTTTTTGTAGCAATTGTGAATGGGACTGTTTTCTTAATGAATAGATGGATGTAACTTACTACACAAGTTAACTCCTGTTTGTACTTGCATTAGTTTGTATAAAATTGCTGATCAACAATATGTTAATTTCCATTTCTGTTAGGTAATTATTGGAATATATCAATGCAACTAATTTCTGGGTATTAATTTTATATTCTGCTACTTTGCTGAATTCATTTATCAGTTCTAGTAGTTTCTTGGTGGAATATTTGGGATGTCTTTTTTCCCCTTTTTTATGGTTGTTTTTTTACAGTTGTCCCAATTTTTCCCCCATTGCTTTCCCCTGACCACCCACCTCCCACCCCACTCCTACAGTCACCCTGTTTTTCATGTCCATGAGTCATTTATACATGTTCCTTGACTAGATCCTTATGTCCTCTGCAAATAATGAGAGTTTTACTTCTTTTCCAAATTGGATGCCTTTTATTTCTTCTTCTTGCTGATTGCTATGGATAGAACTTCCAGTACTATGTAGAATAAGAGAAGTGAAAGAGGACACCCCTGTCTTGTTTCTGATCTTAAAGGGAACAAACACTATAGTTTTTGCCTGTTGAATATGTTGCTGGCAGTGGGTTTGTCACATATGGCCTTTATTATGTTTAAGTGTGTTCCCTCTAATCTCACTTTGCTGAGATTAGCAAAGAGGTTTTGTCATAAATGGGTGCTGGATATTATCAAATGATTTTTCTGCATCTATTAATACAATCATGCAATTTTTATCCTTCATTTTGTTCATGTGGTGAAAAACATTTATTGATTCGTGAATGTTGTACCAACCTTGCATTTCCAAAATGAATTCCACTTATTCATAGTGTATGATCTTTCTGATGCATTGCTGTATTCAGTTTGCTAATACTTTGAGGATTTTAGCATCAATGTTCATCAGGGATATTGGCCTAAAATTTTATTGCTTTGTAATATTTTAATCTAGTTTTGGAATCAAGATGATGCTGGCCTCATAAAATGAGTCTGAAGCCTTCCTTCCCTTGAATTTTGTGAAATAGTTTCAGAAACAGAGGTGTTAGTTCTCAGAATGTTTGGTAAAGTTCACCTGTGAGGCCATCTAGTCCAGAGTTTATGTTCATTGGTAGTTTTATTTTTTTAATTACTGCTTCAATTTCACTAGGTGTAATCTGTCTAATCTGATTCTTCCTAATTTAGTTTTGAAAAGCTCTGTGTATGTAATACAACAACAATAAAATTAAAAAAAGAAAGAAAGAAAGAAAGAAAAGCTCTTTGTTTCTAGGAATCTATCCATTTCATCCAGGTGGTCCAGTTTGTTAGCATATAGTTATCCATAATATTTTCTTACAACCCTTTGTAGTCCTTCAGTGTCAGTTATTTCTCCTCATTCATTTTTTAAAAAGATTTTATTTATTATTTTTCAAAGAGAGGGAAAGGAGAGAGACAAAGAGGGAGAGAGACATCAATGTATGGTTGTCTTTTACCTGCCTCCAGCCCTGGACCTGGCTGGAGACCTGGCTCGCAACCTGGTTTATATTGCCCTGGCTGGAAATCGAACCAGTGACCTTTGGGTTCACAGGCCGTTTGCCTTATCCACTGTGCCACCAGTCAGGGCTCTCCTCCTTCATTTTTTATTTTATTTATTTGGGTGCTTTCTTTTCTTTTCTTTTCTTTTCTTTCTTTCTTTCTTTCTTTCTTTCTTTTTTTTTTTTTTTGATGAGTCTGGTTTGTAAATCATGTTTATCTTTACAAAGAATCAGCTCTTGGATTCATCAGTATTTTGTATCATTTTTTAGACTCTATTTCATTTATTTCTGCTCTGATTTTTATTATGTCCTTCATTCTACTCCCACTGGGTTTTGTTTGTTGTTCTTTTTCAAGTTCCCTCAAGTATGAAGTTAGATTATTCAAACTTTTTCTTGTTTTTTGAGATAGGTTTATGGTGTTATGTATGAACTTCTCTCAGGATTCTTTTCCAAGTGTCCTGCAGATTTTGGGTTGTTGTGTTCTTATTTTCTTTTTCTTTTTTTTTTTAAGTGTATTTTATTAACTGTCCCAATTAATTTTCCTTTTGCTTCCCTCCTCTCAGGGCCTCTCTTCCCTCCTGCAACCCTAAGTCCTTAGTTCATGTCGATTGGTCATGCATATAAGATCCCTGATTTCACCCTTTTCTATATTATTCTTAACTTCTACCTGCCTATCTTGTATAGTATATAGCCTTGTCAGATTGACTTCTTTCACTTAGTAACACTGTGTTTATGGTTCCTCCATATCTCTGCAAAGTTGATAGTTCATTTCATTTTAGTACTGAATATTATTTCATTGTCTGGATGTACCATAGTTTATTTATCCAGTCACCTATTGAAGGACACCTTGGTTGCTTTCAAGTTTTGGCAATTCTGAACAAAGCTGCTATAAACATCTATATACAGGTTTTTATGCAGATGTAAGTCTCAACTCTTTTGAGTAAATACCAAATAGCACAATTACTAAGTAAGAATATGCTTAGTTTTGTAGGAAACCAAAAACTGTCTTTCAAAGTAGTTATACCATTTTGAATTCACTGAGCAATGATGATGATCCCTGTTGCTCAACACCTTTGCTAGCATTTGATATGGTCAGTGTTTAAGACTTTGGGCATTCTGATAGGTGTCTAGCAGTGTCTCATTTTTTAAAATTAAGGTATTAATTTTTAGAAAAATTAAAGGCTCACAGCAAATAGAGACAAGTACAGAGACTTCCCATAAGTTCCATGCCTCCACACATGCATAGATTTCCCCATTGTAAACATTCTCCACCAGATTGGTATACTTGTTACAACTGATGAACCTGATTGACACATTATTTCCACCAAAAATCCATAGTTTACTTCTGTGTTCACTCTTGGATTGTATATTCTATAAATTTGGACAAATGTATAATGCCATGTATTCATAATTATAGTATCATATAGAGTATTTTCATTGCACTAAAAATTTGTGCTCTGCCTATTTAACCCTTCCTACATCCCACAAACCCCGTGGAACTTTTTCCTGTCTCCATAGTTTTGCCTTTTCCAAAATGTCATATAGTTGGAATCATACAATAGGTATATTTTTCACATTAGACTTTTTCAGTTAGTAATGTGCATTTAAGCTTCCTCCATATCTTTTTTACAGCTTGATAGCTCTTTCTTTTAGCTCTGAATAATATTCCATTGTCTGGATATATACTACAGTTTATTTGTCCATTCACTTACTGAAGGACATCTTTCTCTTTTTCTTTTTTTTTTTTAATTTTATTGTTGTTGTATTACATCCATCCCCTTTTTGC
>PVIW01017148.1:0-14792 GCA_004026585.1 Noctilio leporinus
AAAATTAAAAGAAAAAAATGCAAAAAAAAAAAAAAAAGAAATGGTTTAGGTGGCTGTGGAAGGGAGGAATACTTAGATTTAGGACTGGGAATGTGTTGTAGCCACAGAGTGAGTATACTTTAATTCAAGAGTAGGGAGAGGGTCTTGGGTATTTAGGAGGATTAAGAATATGTGAGAAGTAACTTTTGAAAAGGATATGTTGGGGATTAATAGTTCATATTGCTCTCGGTATAACTCAGGTGCTTGAGATTAGCAGCAATCCCTTTCCTGAGGCTGCCTCTTTTTCTTGGTCAGGACTTTACAGTCTATAGTCTATGTTCTATCTGGTCTTGGCACATGGCAGGGCCTCTGATTGTCACATTCAGGGCTGATTCTGAGTGTCTGCCCCCAGGTAGTCTGGGCCTTCCGCAGCCTGGCTGGGTTTTAGGGCTGCCAGTATTCTGGAGCCCGCAGGGTGCTCCCTCTCACTCTTGGCAGAGGTTCCTGCCCATGATGAGCACCCAGCACTCCTGCAGGGCTGCCTGTAACCTAGCCTGTCCCTGTGATGGCTGTCCCTGTCCCCACAGTTCCAGGAGGAGGCTTCCCCTGTCTGTCAACTCTGCCCGGGGTCCTACACTGCCCTGCCTCCCGCCGCCCCCCCACCCCCAGGGCGGGCACCAATCCTCCAAACCATCCAGCTCTCTGAGGGGTCCTTTATGTGGCCTCTGTGATGAGCCCCTCCCAGGCGTGGGCAGTGCGGCCTTTGTCTCCAGCAATGGCATGTCAGTTACCCCTACTACTAGTTCCTGGCTCACCGTTTGGAGTTTCTGCGGAGTCTGGGGGCCTATGTGGTTGCGCAGGGCTGGGCCTTCCCCCTCGCAGGGGCTTCTAGCTGCTGTTTTCCTGTTGGCCCAGCAGCACCATTTTCAGCCCTCTTGCTGCCCTGGCCAGTGCAGTTCCCTGCTCCCCTGTTCTGGCTTCCTGCAGGACTCTTCTCCTCCACCTCTAGCCCCGCAAGGAGCCTCCTTTCCCTGTTGCCAAAGCAAGTCTCTCACACAGTCCCTCCCCTGCAAGAGTTCAATTCCATGTTCCCTCAGGCGTTTGCCCTCACTGCCCGCACTTCACTGCTCAGACTTCTAGTCACCAGGGAGCCTGGAGCTGGCCTCAGTCAAATGCGCCCCTCTGGGCAGAGCCGCCACTGCCCAGAGCCGCCACTGCCCAGAGCCGACCTCGGCCCGCAGGCCAGTCGGTTGGGAACTCCTCACCTACTCTCCTGCTGGTCTCCACTGCCTCTGGGCTGTGCTTCCCTGTGTCCAAATGCTGACCACTCCAATTCTTAGGGTCCTGAAGATGTCTCACGCTCCCTATCTTGTCCTCTATCTGCTTTGGTACTCAAGAACACCATCAGCACTGCTCTCTACTTTGTCGTCATCTTTTCCTCCCCTGAAATATATTTATAATGCCCCCCAAGTCATTTTTGCCTTCACCCCTTTTCCTTCTTTTTCCCAAAGAATCTTGAGTTTCTTCTTTGTGGATTTTTTCTACATAGGAGATTTGGGGCCAGCCAGTAACACTCATGGCTGAGAAAGGACAACTGAGTACTAAATTCAAGTATAAGTTCTAAAATGTGCATGGGTGCAGGAGTTACTGAGATTTAACTCATCCCTCCACCTGACTCTTTTATAAGGACAAAGTTGTAAGTCATTGGAAGCAATTTTACCAAAAGGGCAGGTTTCAAGGACACCTTTCTGCCTTTCCCTGACCTCTAAGAGTCACGTAGGAAAGACAAAACAGTGAATTTTGAATCCTTTTATTGTGGTTCACACAGAAGTTACATCAATTAGAATCAAAACTTGGAAGTAAGTTAACAGGTCCTGATAACAATGCTACTATCATCATCAATGGCCCCTGTGAGTGGGTTCTAATATGGAACTTTATAGCTGAAGAAATTGTACCTGTCCACTTTCTTGCCCAAGTTCAGGTGTGGGGAGGTGAAAAAGCCCACCCTTGAGTCCTGTCTACCTGCTGTGTTCTCTCCTTTCCTGCAGACTCGTTGCTGGGATAGATGAATGCACCTGTCCAACATCCAAGGAATTAAATCACAGTCAACTTCACTGTAAGAAAATCTTCTTTTACCTTTCTGATAAGTAGAAGGCAAAGCCTTCATTAAGGTTTACAGACCTGTAATACTCTCCACTTGCTCATCTCCCTGTTTAATAAAGGCAACCATGTGTTACTAGATAGAAACCACATGGCTTTGTTCTCATTCACTTATTTGTAGACTTACCTTAAATTTGTGGCAAGTGTCCATTTTCTATTTAAAAGACATTTTAAAGTATATTTTATTGATTATGCTGTTACAGTTGTCCCAAATTCTTTTCCTTTTGCTCCCCTCCACCCAAGATTTCCATTCCCTCCAATAGTCCCACCTCCCCTTTAGTCCATGTCCATAGGTTGTGCTTATAAGTTCTCTGATTTCACCCCTTCCTCTATTACTCTTTTTAAATTAATTTTCATTTATTTATTATTTCAATATATTTTACTGATTTTGCTATTACAGTTGTCTCAATTTTCTCCCATTGTCCCCTCCAGCCAGTACCCCCTACTGTCTCTGACAATGCACCCCATAATTCCTGTCCATATATCATGAATATTAAGTTTTTTGGCTTCTCCACTTGTTTTCTTATTCTTTTTCTTTTCTTTTTTTTAAGTTTCATGATGTTTATTTTTAATGTTTTGGATTGGAACTCAGAACTACAAACCACATTTGGGTTGACTTTCAGTAGCCTTTCCTTTCTTATTCTTAACTTCCCGCTGTCTATTCTGTAACTACTGATGTTTACTTATTTTCTTTTTTCTTTTTTACATCCAGACAAGTCACTATTTAATTATTGCTTTCTAACTGTCAACCTCTCAAACCATATTCATACAAAGTTTTCTTTCCATTATTTCAAAATGCTTATGTTAATTCATTTGTTTAAAAAGCTGCTTTTTAAAGTAATATCATGTGCAATATTACCAAATACATGCACAAATACATTTACACACATACATATTTTTATAAATATACTAGAAAAAGTATTTCTACCCTTGGGACAGTGTCTAATATGATTATTTAACTAATTGCCCTCAAATAATTTCTATTATAAATAGTTTGGTCTAGTTTCTTTCATTTCTTTCCCTGAAAAAAAATCTTACCTCAAAATTATTCTTCCTAGGCCCTACCTACATTTGCTTAGTTATAGGCAGAGTTCTCCTGAGCAAAAAAATAATAATAAATAAACAAACTATTTTTATTCCCAAAAGATTTAGTCTTAACTATTCTTTAAATCTGCAGTGTTCTAGGGTAACCACTTAAAATGTGGCTAGTTCAAATTGTGATGTACAATAAAGTATATACTGGATTTTAAAGAGTTAATACAAGATATTTAAAATATGTCAATAACAATTATTACATGTTAAATAATAATATCTTAGATATATTGTAGTAAATTAAGCATTTTTCTTTTTTAAATTTATTTTACTATGGAATACTACCTTTGTGACATATATCACAGAAATGGTATATCGCAGAATTCACTTTCATGAAATCTGTCCTAGAGGCAATGAATGCCAAACCCATTGTAAAAAAATGAATTTGGCTCTGGCTGGTTGCACAGGGATAAGTCACTGGCCTGTGAACCTAAAGGTCACTGGTTCAATTCCCCAGCCAGGGCACATAACCAGGTTGTAAGCCAGGTCTCCAGGTACATCCATAGCTGGAGGCAGGTGATAAGGCAGCCATACATTGATATCTCACTCCCTCTCTGCTTCTCTCCTTTCCCCTCTCTCTAAAAATAATAAATGCAATTCTTTAAAATCAAAAAAATGAATTTGGTTTCCGAGTCAGATCCCACCCACTTCAATAATACAACTCAACCTTATTTTAAGCCACTGGAACTACAACTTATTCTTTTTGGAGTTTTCCACCTTACATAGTATACTAATTTTTTCCCCTGTGCACAGGTCTTACTTCTTTCAATACCCTCTGTTTTTCCTGTACATGTGTTTTATGAGCTGAAGCCTTCATAAAGAAAGGCACTTGCAGTGCTCAGCTGGCCCCCACAGAGTAAAAATTATGATATCTACTAAACTGAAGTAAAATCTAGGACTTAAGTAACTTTATAGAATAGAATTCTAGATATTTTTTGAACTTGTGGTTGAGTTCCTATTGGTCTTTAACTAACCACCGAACTATTTAAGAGTCTGTTGAGGTAGAGATTAGGCACATTCATATTTCAATAATAAAATTTACTATAGTATTAATACATTTTCCTAAGCATCCCCAGTTGGGGGCCTTCATTGCTAGAAACGTCTATTTCCACTATCTATTTGAATGAAATCTCATCTACTTTAAATGCTAATATGAGATAATATATTACATAAATCTATGTACATAAATCATATAGTTTAGTAGTTGGTAACTTCTGTCCCAAATTAGTCTTCACTTTCAGCATCTTTCCTAACCTAAAGATTGACTAATTTCTCAACACACCAACTACCAGTTGACTGATATTTAAAACATAAATTGCTAATAATATCTATATATTATCCACCCACAAATAAGTATACATGTTGTAACAGTCAATAGGAACAATAACATGTATGGTGAACTAATATTTGACAAAGGGGGAAGGAACATCAAATGGAGTAAAAACAGTCTCTTCAACAAAAGGTGTTGGGAGAACTGGACAGCAACATGCAAAAAGATAAAACTAGACCACCAACTTACACCATACACCAAAATAAACTCAAAATGGATAAAGGATTTAAACATAAGCAGTGCCGCCATAAAGGTCCTGGAGAAAAACAGAGGCAGTAAACTTTTGGATACCCTACACAAAAATATGTTTACTGATACTTCACCAAGGGCAAAAGAAATAAAAGAATGAATCAACAAATGGGACTATATCAAATTGAAAAGTTGCTGTTCAGCTAAAGAAAACACCAGCAAAATTCAAAGGGAACCAACTGTATGGGAAAACATAATTGCCAATGATACCTCAGACAAGGGTTTGATCTCCAAAATATATAAAGAACTAATGAAACTCAACACCAGGGAGACAGACAGCCCAACCAAAAAATGGGCAAAGGACCTGAACAGACAACTCACTGAGGAAGATATACAAAAGGCCCAGAGGCATATGAAAGAATGCTCAACATCACTAGTCATCAGAGAGATGCAAATTAAAACCACAATAAGATACCACCTCACACCTGTCAGAATGGCAATTATCAACAAATCAACTAACAAGTGTTGGAGAGGATGCGGGGCAAAGGGAGCCCTCGTGCACCGTTGGTGGGAATGCAGACTGGTGCAGCCACTGTGGAAAACAGTATGGGGACTCCTCAAAAAACTAAAAATTGAACTGCTTTTTGATCCAGCAATTCCACTACTTGGACTATACCCAAAGAATCCTGAAACACCAATTCATAAGAACCTATGTACCTCTATGTTCATAGCAGCACTAATAGCCAAGTGCTGGAAACAGCCTAAGTGCCCATCAGTGGATGATTGGATCAAAAAACTTTGGTACATTTACACAATGGAATTCTATATAGCAGAAAGAAGGAAGGAACTCGTACCCTTTGCAACAACATGGATGGAACTGGAGAGTATTATGCTTAGTGAAATAAGCCAGTCAGTGAAGGACAAATACCATATGATCTCACCCATCACAGGACAATAATGAATAAAACTAACAACAAGGAAAACAGAACCAAATATATGAATAGGCCATCAGTCAGGGGGAAGGGGGTTTGGGGGAAGGGGCAGGAGGAGACAAGGAAGGGGAGCAGTTTAGACAAGAACCTAGTATAAGGGAACCATGGACATGGACAACAGGTGGGATTGACTTTGGGGGGAATGGGTGGGTGGGAAAGGGGACAGAGGGGAGCAAAAAGGGGATGGATGTAATACAACAATAAATTTTTTTAAGAAAAGAAAATAACCTGTAGTAATGCAGATACAACAAAAATACAAAACAATATATTATGTAATAAAATCTTTTTATAACAAGATTATTTTAAAGCATTCATAAGTTAAAGTTGGTTCTTATCCATTCAGCTACCCAATGTCTTATGATTGGTGCATTTAATTTATTTTCATGGAAGGCTATTACTGATAGGTCATTTTTATTCATTGGCATTTTTTCCATTTGTACCTGTGTTCCTCTCTGACTCTCCCTTTCTTCATCTTCTTAAAGCAGACCCTTTAGCATCTCTTACAATGCTGACAAGGGAAATATATTCTTTTAACCTTCTTTTGTCTGGGAAACTCCTTATTTCATCTTCCATTTTGAATGAAAGCCTTGCTGAGCACAGCAGTCTTGGTTGTAGGCCTTTGTTTTTCATCACATGGAATATTGTTTGCCATTTCCTTCTGGTTTTTAGTGCTTCTGTGGAGAATCAGTTGATCACCTTATCAGAGCCCCCCTTGTATTTTACCAGGTGGTTCTTTCTTGCTGCTTTTAGGATTCTCTCTTTGTCTTTGAAATCTGCCATTTTCCTTATGATGTGTCTTGGAGTGGGCCTGTTTGTGTTCATCTTCATTGGGACCCTCTGTGCTTCCTGAATTTGTGTGACTTTACTGAAGTTAGGGAAGTTTTCTGTCATTACTTTTTCAAACAGGTTTTCTATCCCTTGCTCCTCCTCTTCTTCTTCTGGTATCCCTATGATATGGATATTATTGCATTTAATGTTGTCCCACAGCTCTCTTAAAACCCTTTCATTCTTTTTCAGTCTTTTTTCATTTTATTGCACTGCCTGGGAATTTTTTTCTACATTTTTGTCCAGCTTGCTGATCCCATTCTCTGCTCCCTCTAGCCTGGTTTTGAGTTCTTTTACTATATTCTTTATTTCAGAAATTGTATTCTTCATTTCCTCCTGTCTCTTATGGATAGTTCCTATGTCCTTTTTAATGCTGGTGTAGTTCTCAGTAAGTTCCTTGTAGCTTTGCTGGAGTTCTTTGTAGTTCTCCAGAAGTCGTCTGTAGTTTTCTTTGAGCTCACTGAGCTCATTGAGCTTCTCTATCATCATTATTTTGAATTCTGTGTCTGATAGTCTGTTTGCCTCGACTTCATTTAGTACTCTTCTTGGGGATTCCTCCTTTCCTTTTGATAGGGGGTTGTTTCTTTGTCTCCCCATTTTAGGTGACTCTTCTTGTTTGTTTCTGCCTCCTTAGATTGGTCTGCTTTGACTTCCTACTTTTGTGATGTGAATTTCTGTGGTGTAGAAGTGCAATTCTTTACTTCCTGGATCCACCTCTGGTGGCATCCAGTCTGGGCCTAGTCAACCTGTTGGAGACTAGCAGTGATCTACTGTCTTTGTCTGTAACCTTCAGTTATTAATCCAATCAATCTGTGATCAGCTGTCAGGTTTAGGCAGCACTGGGCTGGACAGGTTTACCTTCTGATAGGGGATGGGTCAGCAATGGGACTTCATGGGTTGTTCCCTAATTTCTCTCCTCAAAGCCACTGCCCAAGCTCTCCTAAAGCATTTCTAGTTCACTCTATCCTCTGCTGGAAACCAGGGTAAGTGGGTGCCTATGTATTTTGCCTTTAAGAACTCTGTGTCTCTAGCTCTCTATTTAAAGCTGGCTAAACCTGGTGGCTTTTTGCTTTTCACAGCTGGATACTGCTTTACTCTCAGATTTGTTGCTGTAGGCTGGGAAGCCCAGCTGGGGGTTTAGAACCCACCCTTCTCATGTGGATCCTCTGGATGCTGAGATGTTCCTTGGTCCCTTCAGCTGCCACCTGTGAGAACCCAGCCAGCACTTTTGCATACCTGCACTTCCTATCAGTTACATTGTGATAAAATGGCCTTTCTGTTCCGTCCATGGTTATAAGGCTTCTCTCCAGCTAGTGTTCTGTTGGTTATTCTGGATGACTTCTCCCCACTTAAATTGTAATTCCAGATTCGTTCTGGAAGGAAATTGGTATAGTTCCACTTACTCCTCCACCATCTTTGTTCTCTGTCTTCTATATTATTCTCAATTTCCCCCTGTAAGAGACATTTTTTTTTTTTTTGAGAACTAATCTTAGGTAAACACAGCTCTCCTCTTCATATAACCCCATCAAAATTACAATTAAAATATAGAACAACCATCATTCAGAACCAGCAGAAATCAAGTTGGGTGAAAGTCTGACAACTTTTAAAGAAATAATATCTATCAAACTTGTAGAACGGGTGGAGATGTGGAATGAGCTGGTCCCACATCCATGTGTAGTGGATAAAAATTCTGGAGGGATATCTTTGGACTAAGGGGTCCCAGCCCCACACCAGGCCCCCAACCAGATCAGGATTCCAGTGCCAAAAAGATAAGTCCCCATAACTGTTGGCTGCAAAACAGTAGGGACTGAGTAGTTAGAATACATCTCTAGAGTCCCAGGCAGTTCCTCTAAAAGACCCCACACATGAGCTTACTCAGAGTCCCTCCCTCTGAGCTCCATCACTGGGGTAGCAGCTTGAAAGAGATAAGTGGCATCCAGGGGGAGCTGAAGTGTCTGGCATCAAGGCAGAAGCTAAGGAACAGCTTTCTCCCAAACAGAAAAATGAGCAGAGGCCACTGACCCTTTTCTTAACCCTATCCCTACAGAGCCCCAGACCCACAGAGCCAGCAGGTGGGTGCAATATCTGAGACTCCATAAACCTGGCTAACACTGTTTGCCTAGCCTGGAGATCCTCTGAGGCTCCATTCCATCCAACTTATGGGCCCACTCAAGCTGTTAATAGAGACTTTTCCATATGAATCACTGTTGTTGGTTCATGCTTTACAACTTCCTAAATTTTATCAAATAAGCAATAGCTGACCTCAGTAAGTTCCCAGTCCCTGTACCTCTTCTTATGCAGCCCCAGGCCCAACACTTGCAGCAGCCAGCCTGGATTCACAGCTTGGCTTCACCTGGGATCTCCAAACTCAGCACAAGTAGCAGCCTTCTCAGATTGCTTTATACCTCAGATAGGGTGGCCCTGGGCAGTAATCAGGTGGCATTTAATCTTGGTCTGCACCATCCAGGAAACCTCAGAGCCTGCATACCTATTGGACAACTACGGACCTTGCTAGAGCACAATTACTCTGCCCCTGCACAGCTGATCCTCTACAGAGGGAACATGTTGGTAGTCAGTGGTCAAAGCCAGTCCTTGCCAGTCCAGCTGACTGGCCTGGGTAAATTGCTTCCATTGATCTGCCAACAGAAATTAAATCTCAACTAAATGAAGAGGATATACTCAGCCCATATGAAGGGTACACCTTGAGTACCCAGCTTGGGTGACAGGAGAGATGGTGTCATTGGACCCTACAGGACAACTAACATATTAGGCCATACTACCAAGATAGGAAGTCATAACAGCTCTACCAAATTAATACATAGAAACAAACACAGGAAGTCTGCCAGCATGAGGAGATAAAGAAACATGGCCCAAATGGAAAAAAAAGAAAAAGAAAAAGATCAAAACTCCAGTAAAAGAACTAAACAAAATGAAAATAAACAATCTATCAGATGCAGACTTCAAAATACTGGTTATAAGGATGCTCAAGGAATATTGTGAGAGCCTCAGTAGCATAGAAAAGATCCAGTCAGATATGAAGGATACACTAATAGAAATAAAGAACAATTTACAGAGAAACAAAAATAGAGTGGATGAAGTCAAGAATTAAATCGGTGATTTGGAATATAAGGAATCAAAAAACAAGCAATCAGAACAACAAGAAGAAAAAATAATAAAAATAAATGAGGATAGTGTAAGCAGCCTCTGTGACAACTGCACACATGCCAACATTTACATCATAGCACTACCAAAAGGAGGAGAAAAAGAACAAGAAATTAGACATCATTCTGAGAATATGATGAAAGGCAACTTCCCTAATTTGGTGAAGGAAGTAGACATACAAGTCCAGGAAGCACAGTCCCAAACAAGAGGAATTCAAAGAAGCCCACTCCAAGACACATCATAATTAAAATGCCAAAGGTTGAAGATAAAGAGGGAACATTAAAAGTGGCAAGAAGAATTAGTTACCTACAAGAAAGTCCCCATAAGACTGTCAGATGATTTTTCAAAAGAAAATTTGCAGGCTAGAAGGAATTGGCAAGAAATAGTCAAAGTCATGAAAAGCAGAAATCTACAGCCAAGATTGCTCTACCCAGCGAAGATGTCATTTAGATTTGAAGGGAAGACAAAGAGGTTCCAAGACAAGAGAAAACTAAAGGAGTTCATCATCACCAAACCATTATTACATGAAATGTTAAAGGGACTTATTTAAGAAAAATATCAGGGTTGGAAAGATGGAAACAGAGTAGAGAGCAGTACTGATGGTGTCCTCTAGTACCAAACCAGCTAGAGGACAAGGTAGGGAGTGTGAGACATCTTCAGGACCCTAGGAACTGGAGCGGGCAGCATCTGGACACAGGGGAGCACAGCCAAGAGGCAGAGGAGGCCAGCAGGACAGTAGGTGAGGCATTCCCGACCAACCGGCTGGTGGGCCGAGGTCGGCTCTGAGCAGTGGCAGCAAGTTTCACTGAGGCCATCTCCGGGCTCCCTGATGAATAGAATTCTCAACAGTGAAGTGCGGGCAGCGAGGGCAAATGCCGTAGGGAACACAGAATCAAAATCTTGCAGGGGAGGAACTGTGTGAGAGACTCACTCCGGCAACAGGGAGAGGAGGCTCCTCGTGGGCCTAGAGGCATAGGAGAAGAGTCCTGCAGGAAGCAGGAGCGGGGGAGCGGGAAGTGCACTGGCCAGGGTGGCAAGAGGGCTGAAAACTGTGCTGCTGGGCCACCAGGAAAACAGCAGCTAGAAGCCCCTGCGAGGGGGGAGGCCCAGCCCTGTGCAACCACACAGGCCCCCAGGCTCCGCAGAAACTCCAAACACGAGCCGGGAACAAGTAGGGGGGCAACTGACCTGCCATCGCCTGAGACAAAGGCCGCACCATCCACGGCTGGGAGGGGCTCATCACAGAGGCCACATAAAGGACTCCTCAGAGAGCTGGTTGGCTTGGAGGAGTGGTGCCCGCCCTGGAAGGGCGGGACAGTGTTGATGGACAAGGGCAGCCTCCTCCCGGAACTGTGGGGGTGGGGCCAGTTCTCACAGGGACCAGCAAAGTTGCGGGCTGCCCTGCAGGGGAGTTGGGTGCTCATTATGGGCAGGAACCTCCCCCAGGAGTGGGAGGGGGCTCCCTGCGGGCTCCAGAACACCGGCAGCCCTAAAACCCAGCCAGGCTGCGGAAGGCCCAGCCTACCTGGGGGCGGACACTCAGAATCAGCCCTGACTGTGACAATCAGAGGCCCTGCCATGCGCCAAGACTGGCTACAATATAGACTATAGACTGTAAAGTCCTGACCAAGAAAAAGAGGCAGCATCAGGAAAGGGATTGCTGCCAATCTCAAGCACCTGAGTTATACTGAGAGCAATATGAACTATTAATCCCCAACATGTCCTTTGAAAAGTTACTTTTCGCATATTCTTAATCCCCCTCATACCTCAATCCACCTAAATACCCAAGGCCCTCCCCCTACTCTCGAATTAAAGTCTACTCACTCTGTGGCTACAACACATTTTCAGTACTCAATCTAAGTATTCCTCCCTTCCCTAGCCTTTCTAAACCCTTTCTTTATTCTTTTCTGCCTTCCTACTTTTTTTTTTTTTTTCCTTTTCCTTTTCTTCCTGGTAAAGCCCACAGGTTCTGGCTCCACCTGGACCAATCAGAAATCATAAAGGGGGACACACAACTAAAGCCTTTCTTTATTAATATTGATTTCTCTTTGTCTTGTGACTTTCTCCCCCCCCTCCTTTTTTTTTTTTCTTTCTTTCTTTCTCCTTTCTTTTCTCCCTGATAAAACCCATGGGTTCTGGCTCCACCGGGACCAAACAGAGACCATAAAGGGTGAACAGACACCTAAACCTTTTCTTTATTAATATTGATTTCTCTTTCTCTTGTGACTTTCTCCCTTTTTTTCTTTCTTTTTTTTCCCCTCTGCTAAAAGTCCTCAGGTCCAGGCTCCATCTAGACCAGTAAGGGATTATAAAGGGTGAACAGCCATCTAAACCCTTTCTTCTAATTATTATTATCGATCTTACTTCTTTTTTTCTTTTGCATTTTTTTTTCTGTTTGTTTGTTTGGTATGGTTTGGTTTGGTTTGGTTTGGTTTTTTGTTTGTTTGTTTTTGTTTTTTGTTTTGTTTTTGTTTCTGCTAAAAGCACACAGGCCCAGAATACAACCAGACAGCCCAAATAAAGGACACACCAAGTACAGCAAGTGGATAAAATCTGGAAGACCGCAACACTGAACTCCACAAACCTCCTATCACAGAAGGGTGCTCAACTAAGGCAAGGAAGCAAAGCTGGTTAACCCAAGGAAAGAACAAAAATAAATAAATAAATAAAGAGCAAGCAAGAACAGACACACAAAATGGGGAAAAAAACAATCAGTCCATCACCAAAAGGAAAGGAAGAATCCCCAGAAAGAACACAAAATGAAACAGAGGCACCTGGAATATCAGATAAGGAATTCAAAAGAATGATGATAGAGAAGCTCAGTGAGCTCAGCCATGTCAAAGAAAACTGTAAACAACTCCAGGAGAACTACAAAGGACTCCAGGGAAGTTACAAGGAACTTACTGAGAACTACAACAGCATGAAAAAGGACATAGAAACTATCAATAAATGCCATGAGGAAATGAAGAATACAATTTCTGAATTGAGGAATACAGTAGAAGGAATCAACAGCAGGCTAGAGGAAGCAGAGGACCTGATCAGCAAGTTGGAGGATAATGTAGACAAATACTCCAAGACAGTACAAGAGAATCAAAAAAGGCTGAATAAGACTGAAGACGGGTTAAGAGAGCTGTAGGACAACATGAAATGTAACAACATCCATAAAATAGGGATACCAGAGGAGAAGAGAAACAAGGAATGGAAACCTGTTCAAAAAAGTCATGATAGAAAATTTCACTAACGTGATGAGTGAAAACATTAATCCAGTTCAGGAAGCACAGAGGGTCCCAATGAGAATCAACCCAAATAGACCAACACCAAGGCACATTATTATTAAAATGGCTAATTTCAAAGACAAAAAGAGAATTCTAAAAGCATCAAGAAAGAAAAGACAAATAACATACAAAGGGGCTCCAATAAGGCTATCAAATGATTATTCAACAGAAACAATTCAAGCCAGAAGGGAATGGCAAAAGGTATGTCAAGTAATGGTAAACAAAGGCCTGCAACCAAGAATACTCTACCCAGCAAGGCTCTCATTCAAGATAGAAGGAGAAATAAGGAGCTTCCCAGACAAAAAAAGACTAAAAGAATACATCTCTACCAAACCAGCATTGCAAGAAATGCTCAAGGGTCTGCTATAAAAAGAAGTAAACAAATAAAAGGAAGAAACAGAGAAAGCCAAAGAGGAATACAGACACAAAGGGAGAAAATGGCAATGAATAAGTATCAATCAATAATAACCTGAAATGTAAATGGATTAAATACACCAATCAAAAGACATTGGGTAGCCGAATGGATAAGACAACATGACCCACATATATGCTGTCTTCAAGAGACCCACCTCAGAACAAAAGATTGACACTGATTGAGAGTGAAGGGATGGAAAACTATATATCAAGCAAATGGACGTGAAAAAAAAAGCTGGAGTAGCAATACTGATTTCAGATAAAATAGGTTTTACCATGAAGGACATAAAAAGGGACAAAGATGGACATTTCATAATACTTAAGGGAACAATGCATCAAGAAGAAATAACTCTGATAAACATATACACATCCAACATAGGAGCTCCGAAATATATAAGGAAAATCTTGGAAGACTTTAAGAAAGACATAGACACCAACACACTAATAGTAGGGGATTTTAATACCCCACAGTCAATAATGGACAGATCTTCCAAACAAAAAATCCCCAGAGATGCTGTGGCATTGAACAACACTCTAGAGGAAATGGACCTAACTGATGTATACAGAGTCTTTTACCCCAAAGAAGCAAAATACACATTCTTCTCAAATGCACATGGATCATTCTCCAAGATAGACCACATGGTATGTCACAAGACAAGCTTCCACAAATACAGGTAAATTGAAATCATACAAAGTATCTTCTCAGATCACAATAGCTTGAAACTAGAAACCAATCTCAAGGGAAAAACCCAAAATATCTCTAACTCCTGGAGACTGAATAACATGCTTTTAAGCAATGAAGGGGTCAACAATGAGATCAAAGATGAAAACAGAGAAGTTTCTGGAAACAAATGACAATGAACACACAACAGCCCAATTCCTATGGGATACAGCAAAGACAGTTCTCAGGGGGAAATTTATAGCAATACAGGCCTTCCAAAAAAGGTTACAAGAAGTTCATAAAAATGACTTAACCACAAAGCTGCAAGAACTAGAGGAGCAAGAACAAACAAAGCCCAGAGCAAGTAGAAGGAAGGAAATCATCAAGATCAGAGCAGAACTAAATAACTCTACAATTTAAAGAATCGACAGGACCAGGAGCTGGTTCTTTGAAAAAATAAACAAAATTGGCAAGCCCTTATCCAGACTCATCAAGAAAAAGAGAGAGAGGACCTAAATAAACTGAATCAGAACTGAAAGAGGGGAAATCACAACTGATACCTCAGAAATACAAAAGATTGTAAGAAATTACTACAAACAACTCTATGACAAAAAATATGACAACCTGGATGAAATGGACACATTTCTGGAAAGGTATAATCTACCAAAACTGAACCCAGAAGAAGCAGAAAGCCTGAATAGGCCAATAACAAC
>PVIW01017149.1:0-14779 GCA_004026585.1 Noctilio leporinus
ATAAGGCACTAGCCTGCGAACCCAAAGGTCACTGGTTCGATTCCCAGCCAGGGCACATAACCAGGTTGTAAGCCAGGTCACCAGCCAGGTCTGTAGCTGGAGGCAAGGGAAAGACAACCATAAATTGATGTCTCTCTCCCTCTCTGCCTCTCTCCCTTCCCCTCTCTCTAAAAATAGTAAATGAAATGTTTAAAAAAAAGATATAGGGGTAGCTGAATGGATAAGACCCATACATATGTATGCTATCTACAAGAGCCTACCTCAAACTAAAGACACACATACCAAAAGTAAAGGAATGAAAAGGAAATTTTGTAAAAGCAGAAACTAAAACACAGGGGTAGCAATACACATACCTGTCAGGTACTTGAGAGTTTTTGGACCAGTAAGTTCTGATGGTGGGAAGGCCTCTGGCCTGGTGATAAACATGGACTTATGTGGAGATTTCAGGAGATTTGGCATGCTTTATTGTAAGCAATGGCAGGCTAACAACTGAAAAATCAGGCAGCTTGTGATGGGGGGTGGCATTCCATGCACAGTCTGTCCACCCTGTTCAACAGGGGTGTGCTAGATTGCAGCAGGGGCAGGCTTATATACCCATTAGAACAAAGGAGGCCGTATGTACCTTAAAACAAAGAGGCAGTATACCCAAAGGCAACACCTGCTTGTCCTTTGGGGCTGCTGTGTTGGTTGCCTCTAGGCTCAGTGTTCCAGGGCTCTGGGATAAGATTAGCTTCAAGGCTACCTAGTTTGGAGACTCCAGCAGAAGGGCCAGCCATATACCGAGAGGGATGGAGGACCAGCCGCACCCCCAAACCTGACAATATCAAACAAAATACACTTTGAAACAAAGACTATAGCCCTTACTGGTGTGGCTCAGTAGATTTGGCCTAAAAACCAAGAGATCATGGGTTTGATTCCCAGTCAGGGCACAAGCCTGAGTTGTCAGCCTGTTGGGGGCAGGCAAGAAGCAACTAGTCAATGTTTTTCTCCCTCTCTTTCCCCCTCACTTCTCATCTCTCTAAAAATAAATAAAAACTTTAAAAATAAACAAAAGCTATAAACAAGACACAAAGAAGGATAAGTGCAAGAGTATTTAATCCTTGTATATATTTAAAAACCCAACATAGGAGTACCGAAATATATAAAGCAAATCTAGATAGACAGAAATGGAGAGATCAACAGGATACAGCCACAATAGGGGATTTTAACATCCCATTGACATCAATTGATAGATCTTTTAGACATAAAATCAACAAGTAAACAGCAGCCTTAGTAACACAATACACCAGATGGATTTAATTTACATTTTAAGAGCATTTCACCAAAAGCAGCAGAATATACAATCTTCTCAAGTGCACATAGAACATTTTCTAGGATAGACCACATCCTGAAACACAAAACAAGTCTTAATAAGTTTAAGAAAATTAATATATCAAGCACCTTCTCTGACCACAATGATATGGAATTAGAAAATAATTACAAGAAAAAATGGAAAAGCACAACAATATGTCGAGGCTAAATAACATATTACTAAGCAATAAATGAGTTAACAATGTAATCAAGGAAGAAATATAAAATACCTTGACAAATTAAAATAAGAACACAACCACTCAAAATTTATGGAACACCTAGAAAGTAGTCCTAAAAGATAAATTCATAGTATTACAGGCCTCACTCAAGAAACAAGAAAAAACTTCTTTAAAAAGAATCTAATGAGCAAAATGAACTAACAAACAAAATAGAATCACAGGCATGGAAACATGGAATAGGCTGCAAGTGACCAGAGTGGAGTGGGGAAGGGAATAATGGTGGGAAAAAGGGAAATGGACTAGGCAAAGATCATGTATAAATAAACTGTCAATATGGAAAACACTATTGGAAGTGACTGTGGGAGCAGGGAATGGGATGGGTAGAGGAAGGCAAAGGAAAAAAATTGGGACAACTGTATTAGAATAACAATAAAAAAGCAATCAAACATTACATCAAATGGAGCTAGAAAAAGAACAATAAACAAAACTCAAAGTGAGTAAAAAATAAAATTATAGAATGAGCAAAAATAATCTAAAATAATCTAAAAGAACAATACATCAGTACTTTATTTTTCTTGTTGCTATGGTAAATGGGATTTCTTTTCTAGCTTCTATCTCTGATGTTTCATTATTGGTATTCAAATGTTTTTCATTTCTGGATATTGACTTCACATCCAGCTATTTTGCTAAATTTGCTTATTAGGTGGAGTAAGTTTTTGGTGGAGCCTATCCGGTTTTGTATGCACATTATCATATCATCTGCAAATGACAGTTTGACTTCCATTTTTCCAATTTGGATACCTTTGATTCCTTTTTCCTCTCTGATAGCTATGGCTAGAATTTCCAAAATGATGTTGAACGGAAATGGAGAAAGGGGACAGCCTTGTCTCCTTCCCGATCTTAGAGGGAAAGCTTTTAGTTTTTGCCTGTTGAGTATGATGTTGGCTTCAGGTTTCTTATATATGGCTTTTATGATGTTGAGGTGTGCTCCCTCTATTCCCATTTTGCTGAGGGTTTTTATCATAAATGGTGGCTATACTTTATCAAATGCTTTTTCAGCACCTATTGATATGATCGTATGGGTTTTGTCTTTCAATTTGTTGATGTGGTGTATTACATTTATTGATTTGTGAATGTTGTACCATCCCTGCATCCCTGGGATGAAACCATCTTGATCATGGTGTATTATCTTCTGAATGTATTGCTGGATCTAGTTGGCCAATATTTTGTTGAGAATCTTAGCATCTATGTTCATCAGAGATATTGGCCTATAGTTTTCATTCTTTGTTGTATCTTGACCTGGTTTTGGGATTACAATAATTTTGGCCTCATAGAAAGTTGGGAGTCTTCCCTCTTCCTGGATTTTTTGCTATAGGTTGAGAATGATAGGAGTTACTTCTTCTTGAAATGTTTGGTAGAATTCACCTGTGTAGACATCTGGTCTGGGGCTCTTGTGCTTTGGGAGATTTTGTATTCTTCAATTTCACTAGTTGTTATTGGCCTATTCAGGATTTCTGCTTCTTCTGGATTCAGTTTTGGTAGATTATACATTTCCAGAAATGTGTCCATTTCATCCAGGTTGTCAGATTTCTTTTCATATTGTGGTTTGTAATAATTTCTTACAATCCTTTGTATTTCTGAAGTATCAGTTGTGATTTCTCCTCTGTCATTTCTGATTCTGTTTATTTGGGTCCTCTCTCTCTTTTTCTTGATGTGTCTGGATAAAGGCTTGTCAATTTAGTTTTTTTGTTTTTTTCCAAAGAACCAGCTCCTGGGCTTATTGATTCTTCTAACTGTAGTTTTAGTCCCTAAGTTATTTATTTCTGCTTTGATTTTGATGATTTCCTTCATTCTACTTACTCTGGGGTTTGTTTGTTGTTGCTTCTCTAGTTCTTGCAGCTTAATGGTTAGGTTGTTTGTATAAGCTTCTTCTATCCTTTTTAGGTAGGTCTGTATTGCTATTCCCTCTGAGGACTGCCCTTGCTGTGTCTCTTAGGTTTTGGGCTATTGTGTAGTCATTGTCATTTGTTTCTAGAAACTTTTTGATTTTATCTTTGATCTCATTGTTTACCCATTCCTTACTTAAAAGCATGTTATTCAGTCTCCATGAGATAGAGTATTTTTGTTTTTTTCCCTTGAGGTTGGTTTCCAGTTTCAAGCCATTGTGATCTGAGAAGATGCTTGGTATGATTTCAATTTTCCTGTATTTGTGGAGGCTTATCTTGTGACCTATTATGCAATCTTTCTTAGAGAATGTTCCATGTGCATTTTTAAAAAATGTGTATTTTGTTTCTTTGGGGTAAAAGACTCTGTATATATCAGTTATGTTCATTTCCTCTAGAGTGTTGTTCAATGCCACAAGATCCTTGGTGATTTTTTGTTTGGAAGATCTGTCCATTGTTGATAATGGGGAATTAAAATCCCTTCTATGATTGTGTTGCTGTCTATATCCTTCTTGAAATCCTCCAAGATTTTCCTTATATATTTTCGAGCTCTTACATTGGGTGCATACATGTTTGCCAGAGTTATTTCTTCTTGATGGTTTGTTCCCTTGAGTATAATGAAATGTCCTTATCTCTTTTTATGGCCTTCATCATAAAATCTACTTTGTCTAAAATAAGTATTGCTACTCAGCCTTTTTTATGTCCATTTGCTTGATATATATATATATATATATATATATATATATATATATATTTCCATCTCTTCACTTTCAATCTGTGTCGATCTTTTGTTTTGCGGTGGATCTCTTGAAGAGAGCTTGTACGTGGGTCATGTTGTCTTATCCATTCGGCTACCCTATGTCTTTTGATTGGCACATTTAACCCATCTATGTTTAAGCTTATTATTGATTGATGCTTATTTATTGCCACTTTCCCACTTTGTATTTGTGTTCCTCTCTTTCTCTGTTTCTTTCTTTTTTAATTTAAATTTAAATTTTATTTTTTAAAAGATTTTGTTATTTTTCAGAGAGAGGGGAGGGGAGAGAGGAAGAGAGAGAGAGAGAAATATCAATGTATGGTTGATTTTCACCTGCCTCCAGCTACAAACCTGGCTGGAAACCTACATTTTTCATTTTTTTAAAGCAGACTCTTAAGCATTTCTTGCAATGCTGGTTTGGTACAGATGGATTCTTTTAGTCTTCTTTTGTCTTGGAAACTCCTTATTTTTCCTTCCATTTTGAATGACAGCCTTGCTGGGTAGAGTATTCTTGGTTGCAGGCCTTTGTTTCCCATGGCTTGGAATATTTTTTGTCATTCCCTTCTGGCTTAAATGGTTTCTGTTGAATAATTATTTGATAGCCTTATTGGAGGCCCCTTATGTGTTATTTGCTGTTTCTCTCTTGGTGCTTTTAGGATTCTCTCTTTGTCTTTGAAATTTGCCATTTTAATTATAATGTGCCTTGGATTGGGTCTGTTTGGACTCATCCTTATTGGGACCCTCTGTGCTTCCTGAACGTGAGTAACGTTTTCACTCATCATGTTAGAAAATTTTTCTATCCTTACTTTTTTGAACAGGTTTTCCATTCCTTGTTTCTCTTCTCCTTCTGGTATCCCTATGATATGGATATTATTGCATTTCATGTTGTCCTGCAACTCTCTTGAAACCTCTTTATTCTTGTTCGACCTTTTTTCATTCTGTTACACTGTCTTGGAATATTTTCCTATGTTGTCCTCCAGCTTGCTGGTTGATCCTCTGCTTCCTCTAACCTACTGTTGATTCCTTCTGCTGTATTTTTCAATTCAGAAACTGTATTCTTCATTTCCTCCTGGCTCTTACCAATAGTTTCTATGTCCTTTTTAATGCTAGTGTAGTTCTTAGTAAGTTCCTTGTCACTTCCCTGGAGTTTTTTGTAGTTCCCCTGGAGTTGTTTATAGTTTTCTTTGAGCTAGCTGAGCTCATTGATTTCCTCTATCATCATTATTTTGGAAAATATGGAATGCTTCATGTATTTGCGTGTCACCCTTGTGCAGAGGCCATGCTAATATTCTCTGTATCATTCCAATTTTAGTACATGTGCTGCCAAAGCAAGCACTAATATTGTCTTATTCTCCAAAACCTTCCACATCTGTACCCTTGATTTGATCTTGACCTTCAGATGAGCTCAGACTTTAATCAATTCTATGAAGCCATTCCTTATTTTGATAGCCATGTTCCTGCTGGAAAAGCTGCAAATGAGAAAAAAGAAATAATTCTTCAAACTAGTAAATCTTATATTGGAAATATTTAATCCATATCATTCTTGAAAACTGAGCTTGAGCTCATCTCTCTCTTCTCATATTTTATTGCAGCTAGTTAAATGAATCCAATTGACACTTTTAAATTGTTAACTATTTGATTTTCTGGTTATCAACTTAATCAGTGTGTTTGTTAGGTAAGTTTCTACCTTTCAAGTTATCCCAGGTGATAATCTTGTCAATTTTATAACAATATATAAAATAGAGCCCCATTTTCCAGGCCCTGGTAGCAGTTTCCTCACTCCTCTATTAGCTTTTTTTTTTTTTTTTTTTTTTTTTTTTTTTTTTTTTTTTTTTTTTTTTTTTTTTTTTTTTTTTTAAGATTTTATTTTTAATTATTTTTTTAGAAAGAGGGGAAGAGAGAGAGAGGCAGAGAGGGAGAGAGACATCAATGTATGGTTGCTTTTCACCTGCCTCCAGCCACAGACCTGACTGGAGACCTGTTTTGCAACCCTGTTATGTGCCCTAGCTAAGGAATGAAACCTGCGACCTTTGGGGTTTGCAGGCCGGTGCCTTATCCATTGTGCTACCAGCCAGGGCCTTCTATTAGCTTTTAATAAGTAACAATGTGCTGCAAACTCTTTCAATCCCCCAGTCTCCCTTTTGCAATAACATGTCTAGAATGGGAGAGTATTATGCTTAGTGAAATAAGCCAGGCAGCAAAAGAAAAATACCACCTGATGTCACTAATACAGGTAATTAATGAACAAAATAAGGAGACAAGCAGAATGGAACAAGAGAAATGGAAACAAGGAACAGACTAACGGTGACCAGATGGGAGAGGAGGGAGAGGAGGGAAAAGAAAGGGTAGGGTTTAGTCAAGGAGCAAGTATGAATGACCCATAGACATGGAGGAGGTGGGGATTGACTATGGCGATGGGATAGAGTGGGTGGGGCAGGGGAGAACAACGGGAGAAAAATGAAACAACTGTAATATAACAACAATCAGTTAATTTTAAAATCCAATTTGAAGGAAAAATATCAAATACATCTATTTCATAGTTTTGTTTCAGAAATACCCCATATCTAGATGGCAATTCTATTGCAGTTATGTATTATTCTTTAACAAGTACTACAAAACTCAGTAATTTAAAACAACCATGACTTATTATTACTTGCAAGTCTATAGGTTGACTCAATAACTATTCTTGTCCACAAGTGCAAGATGGAGTCATACGACTGAGTTAAATTGGGTCATTTCAGTCTCCTGCCATGTACTTGCCTATAACAGCATGTCTCATTTCCCACTGCTTCTCTATATGGCCTCCATAATAGAAGAACAGCATTGACTTTCTTACAAAATAAAAGTTGGTTTCCAAGAGTTCAAAAAAGGATGTCTGCAGGTCCTCAATGGTAATTCCAAGAAGCAGTATAGTATCACTTCCATTGCATTTTACTCATCAAAAATTCACCAAGACAACCAAGATTCAAGAAGAATGAAAATAGACACTTACTTATGGGAAGACTACCAAGCCATACTGGGCAGGGGCAAAGAAAATTGTTGAAAACCAATGTATCAAATATAGGAGCCTCAAGAATCAAAAAACTAAGCAACATCAAGTTGTATGCATACAAATAAAACAAAACCAAGTAACAACTCTAGCTAGGCCCATGAGAGAGAAACAAAATACTACATAATTGGGAATAATAAGAATGGCAGATGACTTCTTATTGAAAAGGCTATGTGACAATAAAATCACACATTTAAAGTGTTGAAGAAGCTGTTGAATTAGAATTCTATGCACTATAAAAATATATTTCAAAAATAGACTAAATGCAGACATTTTCATAGCGATGTAATTGGCCTCCATTAAGCCTATTCTACAACAAATGATTTTAAAACTAGTTCTTTTTTTAAAAATTTTATTGTTGTTGTATTACATCCATCCCCTAAAACTAGTTCTTCTAGTTCTTCAGGCAAGAGGGTATAATATCAGATGGAAGCCCAGATTGTAAGGAAAAAATAAAAAGCACCACAAAGCATAAATAACTACAAAAACATATTAACTAAAAATAAAATATTACATACCTACATATAGCAACTTATTATTGGGTTTATAACATATACGTAAGTAAAATACATCATACCAAAGTATATATATTGGGAGGAGAATATGGTATTATACTAATCTACTATTCTTATATTGTATGAAAACTAATGGGATATTATGTAAAATTAGACTTTAATGAGTGAAAGATGCACTCTATTTTTTTTTAAGATTTTATTTCATTATTTTTTTAGAAAGAGGGGAAGGGAGAAAGGCAGAGAGGGAGAGAGACATCAATGTATGGTTGCATTTCACCTGCCTCCAGCCACAGACCTGACTGGAGACCTGGTTTGCAACCTGGTTATGTGCCCTGGCTGGGGAATCGAACCTGCGACCTTTCGGTTCTCAGGCCGGTGCGTTATCCACTGTGCTACCAGCCAGGGCTTGCATTCTACTTTTTAAAACAACTAAAAATAACACAAAATAGATATAAAGGAAATAAATATAAATACTAAAATATGCAAAATTAGTGCAAAAATGGAAGGAAGTAAAGAGAATTAAAAATATTGCATAACAGGAAAAAAATTGCAAGATGATAGGCTTTCCCTAGCAAAAGTAACTTAAAGATAACTGGTCCAAATATTATAATTGAAAAAGAGAAATGATTAGATAGAAGAATAAAGCAAAACCCAGTGATATCTTTTATAATGACCATACTTTAAATGTGAGAACATAGTTTGTATAAAAAGGATACAAATACATACCAAGGCAAGATTAATGTTAATATCAGAAAACATAGACTATAAAAAAAAGGCTAATTCCAGAGGGTCATTTTAAAATAATAAAAGGGTTAATTCACTATGAAGACATAATAATTCAAAATAGATATGTACCTAGGAAGAGCTTCAGAATACCAAAATAAATTTTAACAAATTTGAGATATATATAAATATACAATCATTATCAAATATTTTAATATCTCTCAGAAAGAGAGAGAACAGATAAGAAATCAGTACAAATATGAAATATTTGAATAACAGCAGAAGTCATCTTAACCTAAAGGTTATTTATAGATTTCTATACTGAAGAACTGCAGAAAATATATTCTATTCAAATGTCGTGGTAATTAAACATTCACAAATATTCACCAAGATAGACCAAATGTGGATCTATGGAACAAATTTTCATAAATTTCAAAGGACCAAAATCATACAGACTCTGGAATTATACTGTATATTAATAATTAGATATCTATAATATCTAGACATTCTTGGAAATTTTTAACATACTTATAAATTAACAATGATTTAAAGAAACAAGAAAAAATTCAAAACTGCTTTGAACTAAATTATAATGAATGTACAACATATCAAAAATTGTGGGATAAAGCTAACATTGTCCCTAGAGGTAAACATATAGCTTGGTAAGATTAATTGAAAAAAGAACAGGAGGATCAAAGATGGTGACAGAGTAGAGAACAGTGCTGATGGTGTTCTTGAGTATCCGAGCAGCTGGAGGATAGGATAGGGAGTGCGAGACATCTTCAGGTCCCTAAGAATTGGAGTGGTCAGCATCTGGATTCAGGGGAGCATAGCCCAGAGGCAGCAGAGACCTACAGGAGAGCAGGTGCGATAGTTTCAAACTGGCCGGCAGGCTGAGGTCAGCTCTGGGCAGTGGCAGCTCTACCCAGAGGGGCATCTCTAACTGAAGCCAGCTCCAGGTTCACTGGCGACTAGAAACCTGAACAGTGAAGTGTGGGAAGCAAGGGAAAACACCAAAGAGAACAAGGAATTGAACTCCTACAGGAAAGGGCCTGGGCAAGAGCCTAGCTCTTGAGATTGAGAGAAAGAAAGCTCCTCCCTGGGCCAGAAATGGAGGAGAAGAGGAACTTCAGGAGCAGGAACAGGGGAGCAGGGAAATACACCTGCAGGAGGAGCCAAAAGGTCAAAAGCCTCCACACAGACTGAGAGTGAAGGGATGGAAAAATATATATCAAACAAATGGATACGAAAAAAAGCTGGAGTAGCAATACTTATTTCAGAAAAAAAAATATTTTACAATGAATGCCATATAAAGGGACAAAGAAGGATATTATATAATACTTTAAGGAACAATCCACCAAGAAGAAATAACTCTGGTAAATATATACGCACCCAACATAGGAGCTCCAAAACATATAAGGAAAATCTTGGAGGATTTTAAGAAAGATATAGAGAGCAACACACTAATAGTAGGGGATTTTAATACCACACTATCAACAATGGACAGATCTTCCAAACAAAAAATCCCCAAAGATGTTGTGGCATTGAACAACACTCTAGAAGAAATTGACCTAATTGATATATACAGAGTCTTTTAGCCCAAAGAAGCAAAATATACATTCTTTTCAAATGCACATGGATCATTCTCTAAGATAGACCACATGGTAGGTCACAAGACAAGCCTCCACAAATACAGGAAAATGGAAATCATACAAAGCATCTACTCAGATCACAATGGCTTGAAACTAGAAACCAATCTCAAGGGAAAAAAACAAAAATTCTCTAACTCATGGATACTGAATAACATGCTTTTGAGCAAGAATGGGTTAACAATGAGATCAAAGATGAAGTCAAAAAGTTCCTGGAAACAAATGACAATGAACACACAACAGACCAAAACCTATGGGATACAGCAAAGGCAGTGCTCAGAGGGAAATTCATAGCAATATAGGCCTTCCTAAAAAGGTCATAAGAAGTTTATACAAACAACCTAACCATAAAGGTGCAAGAACTACAGGAGTAACAACAAACAAAGCCCAGAGCAAGTAGAAGTAAGAAAATCATCAAGATCAGAGCAGAACTAAATAACTCAGAGATCCAAACTACAACTCGAAGAATCAACAAGTCCAGGAGCTGGTTCTTTGAAAAAATAAACAAAATTGACAAGCCTTTATCCAGACTCACCAAGAAAATGAGAGGACCCAAATAAACAGAATCAGAAATAATAAAGGAGAAATTACAACTGATACTTCAGAAATACAAAAGATTGTAAGAAATTACTACAAACAACTATATGACAAGAAATCTGACAACCTGGATGAAATGGACATATTTCTGGAAATGTATAATCTACCAAAACTGAATCCAGAAGAAGCAGAAAGACTGAGTAGGCCAATAACAACTAGAGAAATTCAAGAAGTAATCCAAAATCTCCCAAAGCACAAAAGCCCCAGACTAGATTGATACAAAGGTGAATTTTATCAAACATTTAAAGGAGAACTAACTCCTATCCTTCTCAACTGATACAAAAATATATAGGAAGAGGGAAGACTCCCAAACTCTTTCTATGATGCCAATATTATTCTAAGCACAAAACCAGGGCAAGACACAACTAAGAAAGAAAGCTACAGGCCAATATCTCTGATGAACATAGATGCTAAAATTCTCAATAAAATATTGGCCAACCAGATTCAGCAGTACATTACAAAGATCATACACCATTATCAAGTGGGTTTCACCCCAGGGATGCAAGGATCGTACAACATTCACAAATCAATAAATGTAATACACCACATCAACAAATTGAAATACAAAAACCATATGATCATATCAATAGGTGCTGAAAAAGCATTTGATAAAGTACAGCAACCGTTTATGATAAAAACCCTCAGCAAAATGGGAATAGAGGGAGCATACCATAACATCATAAATGTCCTAGAGAAAAATATAGGCAGTAAACTTTTGGATATCCTACACAGAAATATATTTACTGATACTTCACCAAGGGCAAAAGGAAATAAAAGATCAACAAATGGGACTATATCAACTTGAAAAGTTTCTGTTCAGCTAAAGAAATATCAGCAAAATTGAAAGGGAACCAATTGTATGGGAAAACATAGTTGCCAATGATACCTCAGACAAGGGTCTGATCTCCAAAATATATAAAGAAGTAATGCGACTGAACACCAGGGAGATGGACAGCCGCATTTAAAAACTGGGCAAAGGACATGAACTGACAACTCACTGAGGAAGATATACAAAGGGCCCAGAGGCATATGAAAGAATGCTCAACATCACTAGTCATCAGAGAGATGCAATTTAAAACCACAATAAGATACCATCTCACACCGGTCAGAATGGCAATCATCAACAAATCAACAAACAACAAATGTTGGCGAGGATGTGGGGCAAAGGGAACCCTCATGCACTGTTGGTGGGAACTTAGGCTGGTGCAGCCACTGTGGAAAACAGTATGGAGTTTCCTTGAAGAAAACTAAAAAATGGGACTGCCTTTTGATCCAGTGATTCCACTACTTGGACTATACCCAAAGAATCCTGAAACACCAATTCATAAGAACCTATGTACACCTATATTCATAGCGGCACTATTTCCAAGTGCTGGAAACAGCCTAAGTGCCCATCAGTGGATGGTTGGATCAAAAAACTTTGGTACATTTACACAATAGAATACTATAAAGCAGAAAGAAAGAAGGAATTTGTACACTTTGCAACAACATGAATGGAACTGGAGAGTATTATGCTGACTGAAATAAGCCAGTCAGTGAAGGACAAATACCATATGATCTTACCCATTACAGGACAATAATGAACAAAACAAACAACAAGGAAAACAGAAAATAAATCAATACATTGAATAGGCCTTCAGTGGTCAGGAGGAAGGGGTTTGTGGGGAGGAGAGAGGAAGAGGCAAGGAAGCGGAGCAGTTTAGACAAGAACCTAGTATAAAGGAACCATGGACATGGACAACAGGTGGGATTGACTTTGGAGGGGATGGGTGGGTAGGGAGGGGGACAGAGGGGAGCAAAAAGGGGATGGATGTAATACAACAACAATAAAATTTTTAAAAAAATGAAAAAAGAAGAAATGTTAAAATTAATGAACTCTGCTTTCATCTTAAGAATTTATAAAAAGAGCAAAATAAACCCAAAGCAAGTAGAAAAGAACTAAAATTAATAAAATAGAAATTAGATAATTTATAAAGAATTTCAACAGAGCTAAAGATTTTTCTTTTACAAAATCAGAATTGGTAATTTGCTAGTAATACTAATTTAAAAAATGTAACAGCACAAATTGCCTATGTTAAAAATGACTGACAGGAAGGAAGATAGCAACAGAGTAGAGAACAGTGCTGATGGTGTTCTCCAGTACCAAAGCAGCTAGAGGACAGGGTAGGGAGCGTGAGATGTCTTCAGGACCCTAGGAACTGGAACGGGCAGCATCTGGACACAGGGGAGCACAGCCCAGAGGCAGTGGAGGCCAGCAGGACAGTAGGTGAGATGTTCCCGACCAAACAGCTGGTGGGCCAAGGTTGGCTCTGGGCAGGGGCGGCTCTGCCCAGAGGGGCGTGTTTGACTGGGGCCAGTTCCAGGCTCCCTGGTGACTGGAAGTCTCAACAGTGAAGTGCGGGCAGCGAGGGAAAACCCTGTAGGGAACACGGAACTGAACTCTTGCAGGGGAGGGACTGTGTGAGAGATTCAGTCTGGCAACAGGGAGAGGAGGCTCCTCGTGGGGCTAGAGGTGGAGAAGAAGAGTCCTGCAGGGAGCCAGAGCGGGGGAGCGGGAAGTGCACCTGTGGGGCAGCGAGAGGGCCCAAAATGGAGCTGCTGAGCCACCGGGGAAATAGCAGCTAGAAGCCCCTGCAAGGGGGGAGGCCCAGCCCTGCACAACCACACAGGCCCCCAGGCTCCACAGGAAACTACAAAGGGCAAGCCAGCGAGCCGAAACTAGTGGCGGGGGTAACTGACCTGCCATTGCTGGAGACAAAGGCCACACCGCCCAGGCCTGGGAGGGGCTCATCACAGAGGTCACCTAAAGGACTCCACGGAGAGCTGGTTGGATTGGAGGCATGGTGCCCGACCCAGAAGGGCGGGACAGTGTAGGCAGACCCCGGTCAGTGTTGACTGACAGGCCTGGCCTCCTCCCAGAACTGCGGGGGTGGGGCCAGTCATCACAGGGACCAGCAAAGTTGCAGGCTGCCCTGCAGAAGTGCTGGGTGCAGTCTTGGGCAGGAACCTCCGCCAGGAGTGGGAGGGGGCTCCCTGCAGGCTCCAGAACACCCGCAGCCCTAAAACCCAGCCAGGCTGCGGAAGGCCCAGCCTACCTGGGGTCGGACACTCAGAATCAGCCCTGAATGTGACAATCAGAGGCCCTGCCATGGGCCAAGACTGACTAGAATATAGACTATAGACTGTAAAGTCCTGACCAAGAAAAAGAGGCAGCCTCAGGAAAGGGATTGCTGCCAATCTCAAGCACCTGAATTATACCGAGAGCAATATGAACTATTAAGCCCCAACATATCCTTTGCAAAAGTTACTCCTCACATATTCTTAATACCCCCCCATACCTCAATCCATCTAAATATCCAAGACCCTCCCCTACTCTTGAATTAAAGTCTATTCACTCTGTGGCTATAACGCATTCCCAGTCCTCAATCTAAGTATTCCTCCCTTCCCCAGCCTTTCTAAACCCTTTCTTTATTCTTTTCTTCTTTCCTCATTTTTTTAAAAATTTTTCTTTTCCTTTTCTTCCTGGTAAAGCCCACAGGTTTTGGCTCCACCTGGACCAATCAGAAATCATAAAGGGGGAACACACAGCTAAAACATTTCTTTATTAATATTGATTTCTCTTTGTCTTGTGACTTTCTCCACCCGTCCTTTTTTTTTCTTTCTTTCTTTCTCCTTTCTTTTCTCCCTGATAAAACCCACTGGTCCTAGCTCCACCTGGACCAAACAGAGACCATAAAGGGTGAACAGAAACCTAAACCTTTTCCTTATTAATATTGATTTCCCTTTCTCTTGTGACTTTCTCCCTTTTTTTCTTTCCTTCTTTTTTTTTTCCTCTGCAAAAAACCCTCAGGTCCAGGCTCCATCTGGACCAGTCATCTAAACCCTTTCTTCTTATTATTATTATAATTTTTATTTCTTTTTTCCTTTTGCATTTTTTTTTTTTTTTTTTTTTTTTTTTTTTTTTTTTTTTTTTTTTTTTTTTTTTTTTTTTTTTTTTTTTTTTTTTTTTTTTTTTTT
>PVIW01017150.1:0-14788 GCA_004026585.1 Noctilio leporinus
TGTATTTTACCACCATAAGAAAATATATTTTATTTTAAATCACACAATGGCAGAAATGAACAGCATCTTTGATCAGCTCATCAATAGACTGGACAGACACAGCCGGGGACGTAGTGAGCAAGCTTGAAGAAATGTCAACGGAAACTTCCAAAACTGAACTGTAAGGAGAACAAAGAATGACAACGATGGAGAAAGTATCCAAGAAATGCTGGACAAGTATAAATGTTGTAAGGTATACCTAAGTGGAAGAGGAGAAAAAGAGGAAAGAGAAAGGAACAGGAGAAAACGTTCGTAGTGGTAATGGCTGAGGGTCTGCCAAAATCAATTAGTGACAGGAAACTACACATTCAGGAAGCTTGGAGAAATCCAGGTAGGATTAACAAACAACAACAAGCATCTGCATCAGGCATATCATACTCAAAATGTGGAAAATCAAAAAGAAATGAAACTTAACAGAAGCCACATTAACCAAAAGTTTGAGCAGAATCCATTCTGTTACTTCTCTGCCTGTGCCACTGCCACTAGGCCAGTGAGTCAGGTCCACTGAAGGGAAGTGCACAGCAGTGTGGGGAGTGTGAAGCCCCAGCTTCGAGCTAGAGGACCAGGAGGGCATCCCCTGGGAGCCAGGGAGAGTGGTGAAGGCAGTCAGTTCCAAGCAGTTTAGGCTGTCCATGACCAGTCTGGATGACCTGCCCAGGTGTTGTGCATGGAAGGTGCCAGAGCTGGGCCCACCGGGCTGTGTCCTAGTCAACACTGTGAGGTGTGCTCTCAGTCTCAGCAAGGCAGTTTGGATTCCCAGCACTTGCAAAGGCAGCAAGGTGAGTTTTCCTCAGGAGGAGGACAAAGCCTCTGGGAGCAGTTCTGGAAAACCTAGCGCTTAAGTCCTCCCCAGGTGTCGGTTTCATTTTTACTTCCATCCTTACCAAACCAGTGTGGGAGTCCCACTCAGTTAGCAAACTTTACACTGTTGCCTTCTCAATCATCCTCTCTTCTCCCCAAGTCTGCTTCAACTGGAAGGGTTGTATGCAAAAGGAACAGAGAGCTTTTTCACAAACATTGTCATACAAGGGAGCCAGAAGACCATGTCACGTTCAGGAAGTGGTCAGGATGAAATCCTGAATTTTCCAGAGTTTCAAAATGGGTTTCCATAACCCTTTTCATCCCGCCTGCTTCTCCGCTGAGGGGTAGGGAAAAGGGCAATGCCTTTCTGGGCACCGCTCAGTGAACACTGGCGGGAGCACCAGGAGAAAGGTGAGGAAGCAATCAGTCCTCATTGCAAACTGCAACTAATCGGGCCAGTCCTGCATGACAGGTCAATGTGGAAGACCCTCCCGAGAGGGGCGCCAAGTCAGAGCGTGTGCAGGGCTGCCAGACACTGTGAGGGGCTCTGCTACCACATGAAGCCTCCACAGGCATCTCGAATGAGGAGCGCAATCGCCTGCATCAGAAATGCAGTGTCCACAACCAACTCCAAATCACTGGGTCCCATCAGAGGTCAAGCCCTTCATCCTCAGCATCTGCAAGGGACACAGATGGCACATGACAGCACTCAGGATGTTTTGACCTATTCAGACTCCACAGAGAGTTGTCCCAAATCTGCAACAATGCCAGAGTCCAGAGCCTGTTCACTGAGCTTTGCTGGCTTCCATTCAACACCCTTCCGGTTGAGGCTGAAACAGCCTTTAGTGGTGGAGAGTTTCAGGTTGTAGATGGTTAGGTTTGTGCCCAGAAGAAGGGAAGAGTCGGGTGGGGACCAGTTCAAAGCCTTTATTGAAGGAAGTTCAAATAGAAGGCTGAGCCCAAGCAGACTGCAGCACCAAGGGAAGGGATAGAGGGATTTTTAAGGGTATGGAGCAGACCCCCAGGGGAAGGGGTTACCTTTCTGGTTGGCTCCAGAGTCCAGAGTATAGGTGTTTGCGAAAGAACAATATCTCCTGGTTAAGGATGGCTGTCAGGAGACTTATAATCCTTGTTTCTGGAAAACAGTTAAGGGAGAGGGGGAAGGGACATTGGGGGTGTAATTAGTTCTCAGCAGAACTGCTACGTCTATGCCTTAGTCGCCCTAGGGATCGAGTGCATGGCCAGTGGCGCAGACCCTCTTTGTTTCAGCACAGGTGGTGCTCAGGTCCTATGTGCCTGCAGCCCACACAGTTCCGGAGGACACAGTGACCACTGGCCATAGCCTGTTTTGCAAGGCCTGGCTCAGTGGCAGGTTCCAGAGCAGGCAACATGTCAGTCTCTAGTCCTAACAGAGATTGGAGTTGAAAGGCAGTCAACCAGGATTTGTGAGTTTGGGGTCCATAAACTCAGGGTTTATTTTCCTGCCTTGTCAGCCTCTAAGTCCCTCCCCAGTGGACTCCTGAAAAACACGCACCCCAGGCCCGGTAACCATCAGCCTCTAAGGGGCAGCCATGTGATTGCAAGAGAGCTCACCAGCAAACTGTAGGGTTCCAAGGATCGGGGGCTGATTGTGAAGAAGATATCACCAGGAGAGGCAGCAATACACAAGGAGCTTTACTGCATGGGGCCTGAGCCGGGCTGAGGTAGAGGGGAGTCCCTCCTAGCAGAAGTCCTGCTATGGGTGTTTGGGTCAGGAGGGCATTGTCCAGAAGGGAGCGCTATGGTCTGAAGTCTGAATGTTTGTGTGGCCCCTAGAAGGCTGATGTTGAAATCCTAAGCCCCAAAGATGAGGGCATTAAAAGGATGGGCCTTTGGGAAGTGCTTAAGTCACAAGAGCTGAGCCCTCAGGGGTGGACGTAGCACCTTATAAAGGGACTCCAGAGAGATCCCAGCTCCTTCCATCATGTGAGGACACAGTGAGGAAGGCCCTCACCGCCAGCATGCTGGCACCTTAATCTTGGAATTCCAGCCTCCAGGACAGTGGGGGAATAAATCTCCGCAGTTGATAAACTACTCAACCTGTGGTATTTTGTTATGACAGCCTGAGTGGACTAAGAAGGAAGGCAAGGGAACAGCTAGAAGAGAAGCATCGAAGAGGGGCTCATGTGTCCAACTGCTGTTAGCAGCTCCGGAGAGGGGCTTGGGGTCTTAGAACTACAAGGTTCTATCTTATCTACTCTTAGAAGCCAGGCTAGCCCCAAGGGCCCCATAGCCCAGAGCTCAGCACTTTCTCTATGGCTTCAAGGCTGTGCAGAAGCCACAGCCAAGTCAAGAAGGAAAGCACTTTCCCTTGGGGGTAGCTGTCCTAGTAGCCCAGTCAGCTGTGCTGCACTAGAGTCCCCTGACTCAGGGGGCTCATTTCATTAGGTGACAGCACACATGGGTTACCCCTGGGGCCCCCTGGAGTTCTGAGGAGTAAACCAATCACTTCTCTCAAAAGGTCCTGAGCATCGTAGGTGCCTAATAAAAAGACTGTCTGACTTGTCAGCCACGGGTCCCAGGGTTGAAATCCTGGAACTGCGCAGGCTTTGCCAAGATAGTCCATTTCCATAATATGTTTCGTAGACTCCACTGAAGTCAGCAATGGGACTATTTCATCTACAGAAGACAAGATGAGCCTGATGTCCTAGATCAGCAATTTTCAACTGGTGTGCCACAAGCATTTTGAACACATTCAATAGCTGACAGTTTAGTCAGGGGCACTGACTTCTTTTCCCCTAAATTGTCAAGTAAAAAAAATAATAAACAACAACAGCCAATGCAACAATAGGCATCCAGTGTGAATGAATCAAAATTATACCTCTTATGAAAGTCAGATCAGCAAGAACTGTATTTTTGGTGTGCTGCAGAGTTTTAGTAATTAGCTTATGTGTGCCATGAGATGAAAAAGGTGGAAAACACTGTCCTAGATTCCTCACCACAGTGGAAATTCCGTGACTCGAATCAAAGGACATTAGCTAATGGTCCTACCGAGGCCTTGGGACGCAAGAGTCCCTAAATAATATCAAATAAACACCTGTTCTCCATGAAGTGCAAGGTCCATGAGCTAGCAAAGGGCACAAGGAAATCTCATTTTCGCTCTTTAAAGAACTCACTTACGAAATAATACTTTGGTAGGGAACTGAAGGGAGAGCTGCTGTGTAACCAGAGACACTGGGACGCCCAGTCTAACTTGCTACCAACTGCCTCCCCTTCAATTCTTAGACTCTAGGGCATGTCCCCACAGAATAAATTGACTTTTGGAATGAATGTTTTGTAAGCCTGTTTAGAAACACAAAGACCATGGGCCAAGCCTGAATGTAGCCCTGGGGGCTCCATTAAGGATGCGGTCCTTAGACTGAGGAGCACTTTGGGAGATTCTCTTCTCAAGCACCTTTACACTCACTCCCCTTTTAGAAAAAGAAAAAAAAAAAAAAAAAAAGGATTGACCCCCAAAGAGGAAAACTGATCTCACCTAGTAGCAGAACTGGGACAATGACCTAGGACCTGTGCAGGTGGGGCCTTTCCACGGTACCACTCTATCTCCCTATAGAGACCAAAGTTGTCCGCAACAGCTAGGGAACATGGATCACCAGAACCACTGCAAAACTACTTCCCCTCTACAGTGAAGATGACTTGAATGTGTCTTTTGTCCCATCTCTTACCCAGACTCTCACTTGAAATATATTCAAGTACATATTTACGATGATCTTCATATGAGCTTCCCTCAGCCACAGCTAGCTAAACAAGTCAGAAACTTCCTTGGTAGTGAGTCTGTGTAAAGTAGGGTCTTTGCAAACAATCTAACCCAAGAGCAAACAAAATGATTCAAGGCAATGGCAGGAGAGGGACACGCAGGTGGGGGGTGTGATGGGTCTCTGGCCAGGAGAATGGGACTGGAGTGGCAGTGAACCAGGGAATGCTTTGTTTCAACAGAGCTGAATATATGTCTACCCTAGCCCAAACCAGGAATTAAAAGGGGGAAGTACCAAGGGAGATCCAATTTGGAAGTAGGCGGCCAGAAACCTGGAAAACAAAAGCCCGGCCATCTCATTGAAGAAAGGAAATGGGGTGTAGATGAGGCCTCAAGGGAGGCTGAACCCAAGGGTCTGGGGAGGGTGATTTGAGGAGGCAAATGCAGCTGTCCCAAAGCGAGCACATCTTATGGGACCAGGAGAGCTCCTATGGGAAAGAAATGGAAACTAAACCCAATCCTGTTGTGATCTGCAGAAGGGTGACATTTGGGGGCCAGCAGCACTCAAGCAGGGCCTGACCAGCAGAGTGGAGGGTGGGGCTGTCCATTCGCATACCAACACCATGGATAACACTGTGTCTGAGGTGCTTGGATAGCACTGAGGTTGAGGAGCAAGAGAAGCACTCCCACCTGGGGGGGAACACAGCCCCACTCTAGGGACAACCTGACCCAGGGTAAGAAAACCCTGGACTCTTCATTTGGGCCCATCTGAACAGGACCAACCAACCAGCAGGAGCAGCTAGAAGAGGAGGAGGAGGCTGGGGGTGGGGGTGAATGAGAGGGGCTACCTCCCAACTGAGACTGGGCCCACCACCATTTTCTGGGAGGTGCAGTCCCCCAGGGGCCCATCTGACCCAGGCAGTCCTGGTGGTAGCCAAGCTAGGACTAACTAGGGTCTCACCCTTGAGCAATCAAAGAGGCCATCAACAGGCCTCCCCCATCCACAGGAGTGGCAGTGGCACTAGGATCATGACTTCTCAACCTCACCAGCACCTTGCAACATGAAACAATGCGCCCGGCAGCAGAGGAGAGCCCTTTCTGGCCATCTGAACCCTATTTTCTGTCTTTCTGAAAAGAGAGAGGCTGGGGACCCTACATCCGTCCACTCCTCCACACTTGGCCAGGGCTCACTCTCCAGACCACCTGTGCACCACCTTTGTGACATCATGTGACCAGTAAAGAAGACTGCGACTTCAGCAGCTGGTTGCCCCACGACCGAGACTCTAGAATTTTGAGTGCAGTACATATTGGGCATCCCTGCTGTGACCAAAGGCATATCTGATCCTAGTATTCATTGACATGATCCTCTGTGGCAGATGCTTTTTGATCTAGAGCAGATCCATGGCTAGTCCAAATATTGATGAGATGGACAAAGCCAAGCTGGACCCAAGGGAGACTTTGGAGGGACATGGGGACCAAGCCTGGGGCCAAAGTTCAAGCCCCCAAGAGAATTGGCAATCACAGAATGGAAGTCAAGGTGCTGCCAATGAAGATGGAAACAGCATTCTTCTTGGGCTGCCCTTCCCACAAAAGCTTTGGAAGATATTGGAGGATGAGGCCTTCACACCTGTGCGCTGGAGTGAAAACGGAGACATCTGTGATCATCCAGGAAGATCTTTTTCAGAGGGAGGTAACTGGGCCGCACGGGACTGGGCCCAGTTCAAAGTGTTTGAATCCGAGAGCCTGAAGAGTTTCATCTGTCTCATGAACCTATACGGATTCAGCAAAATACACCCAAGCCACTCTTCGGTTAGCTCTGAAGGAAACAGATTGACGGTAAAGTAGAAAGTCCTCCCATTTCCCATCTTTTCTGGTATTCAAATGTCTTCCTAGTAGACCAAGAAGAATGATATACTGAAAGGCTTCCATTTCAGGGGATAACTCTTTTTCACATAAGATGGTATTTATCAAAAGATCAAGTATAGATTTTCATGTGAAACTATCACCCTCTTAGAGGTAACCTGCAAGGATGAGTACAGACTAAAGCTCTGAGAGGCCAGTTAATGTCAAATAGATCACTTTTCTCCCAGAATGACTAAAATGATTTGTTTTGTTTCAGATCTACCACACTTGCCACTTCTGAAGAAGCAAGCCCTGGCTCATCAACAACATCAAGAGAAAAAACCACCAGATGACTACCAGTCCACAGCCTGGGACCAGCACCACATCTCCAAAGAGGAAGAAGCAAGTTAGCCCCTACAAGACGTTCCTTGAGAATCAACCATAGAGAAGCCGCCAAACCAGCCAACCCAAAGACCCTGAACCCCACAAGCACTCAGGGACCCAGCGGTACTTGGTCATTCAACCTCTTGAGTCCGCGGTCCTCAAGTAGTGCTATGATGGTCCAGTGTCCAAGTGGGGAGGGCACATCCAGCAGTAACATACTTGTGCCCACAGCTCCTGCTGGAACCGATGCCGCAGGGCAAGCGCCCACCAGCCACCCCCATTTCTCATTGTATAATTTGGTGATGTATCTGTACAACACTTGTTATTCCATTGTGATGGATGCTCTTTCAGCCATTATCTCTACCCAGTGACCCTGAGGAGGAAGAGGAGGAGGAGGAGGAGGAGGAGGAGGAGGAGGAAGGGAAGGGGGAGGAGGTAGAGGGGGTGGAGGGGGAGGGAGAGGAGGAGGAGAAGAAGGAGGAGGAGGTGGGGGGGCTCCTCAGGTATCTTGTACACACTGTGGGAGCAATTCGAGGACACTATAGGTCCCTAAGCTCCCCAGTGATAGGATACCATCACTGCTTTGTAACTGTGAATCCATTTTTGGCTTTAATAAAGAAAAACACAACTCCATGGAAATGCCTTAGCAATGACAATTGAGTCTGTGTTCTTTTGTTTTCATGGTAACCACACACCATCAGATGAGTCCTTGGAGGCTAGTAATCCTGGCTTTTGCCCCTGTTGCCCTCACTCATTTTCCCACACTCAGCCAAGGGTCTGGCTAGGCAACTTCCAGAAGATCGGGTCCCCTCAGCCTTGCCTGCTGGTCAGGTGACAGAGCTGTGACCACCTTACCATGGTCATGTGCCTTAAAACAGGAGGGTCTTTCCTCACACGTCCCCCCTGTGATGCCAGTAAGTTTCTAACCAGCAGCTGAGTATCTCCAACCCAATTTCCAGGGGCCTTCCAGAGAGGCCCACCTAAAACGAGGGCCACCCTATAGGCTAAGCCATATACGACCATGGCAGTCTGGCTCAGAAGATGGGCCATTCCAGTCAGCACCTGGGAAAAAGCCTATCATCCTCACAGCTAACAACCACTAGTAACTCTGTTAGAAGGGACCCAAAGAAACAAGATTGCCCACAAAACAAACAAGCAAACACACACTACTCATCACTTTTCCATCAGAGCTGTATTTCAGATCCTTTCTTTGGTCACAAAGTAGCTGTGTGACATCTAACACAGGGCTTCATGAACCAAGGGACACGTTAACAACAGAGCAAGAGTCACTTGCCAGGGCAGGCAGGTGCTGTGTTTCAAAGTCAGATATCCCCCTCTTGGTGCATGAGCCCACCTCCGGCTGGTCACCCTTGGGCAATCATTCAGGGCCTGGCTCTCAGCCCTCATACAATGTCCACTGGATGCTGCTGAAGCGTTCTATGAGTTTGACCAGAACGTAGAGAGGAGAAAACATGTAATGGAGCCCTGAACACTAACCAGTTCTCTTAAAACATGTTTCTTTGTACAAACCAGGAATGAGCGGGACACCAAGATATTTACTGGTAGCTTTCCCTTTTTCCGAAAGGTCAAAGTCCTTGAGAGTGTCCATAGCCCAGAGAGGCATCTCCTGAGAAAAGTCCACTGCCTCTGAGCACAGAAGGCTGTTTACATGAACAGCAGGTGGCGGGTAGCACTCTCCACTGTGGTGCCAATTCAGACTGAGCCTGACTTATACTTGGGTGGCATGATGGTGTGTTGATGGTCTTGAGTCAGCTGGTTTCTGGGTAACCTCCTGTGAGGGGTCCTCCTGCCCCAAGGGGATCAGGTGCTCTGGGATGTCCACCTGGAAGATATCCTTTCCACCTCTCCTGGGTATGGGCTTCAGTAACCACCTGGGGTTTGAAAGTGCAGTCAGATACTTCTGCTTCAGGTCAGTCAGTACAGCTTGATTTTCCAGTTTCACAAGCTCACCAGGAGCTAAGTTTTCTGGGCACTGCAAAGTTTCCCCAATGTCAACGAGCCCTGTGTACCAAGAGAGAAGCACAGAGATGTTTTTCTCTTCCATAACCAAGGCCTGCCTGTGAGAGAAAATGGTTATTCAAAGTTACAAACACTACAGACTAAGCTGGTATCATCGAAGAGACACGGAGTGAACTAGACCCCTCTCACTGAGCACTTATGACGTGTCCAACTCTGCTCAGGGAATTCTGGGTGAGGCTGAGACAGAGAGAGAGTAATGAAGAGGATAGAGCCTTGTCCTCAACAACTCCATCCAGGAGTGGGTAGGTCCCAGCCAGGTTGCTGAGGACACCACATACAGGTCAGAAGGGCCCCGGTTGCTGTGGGGAAACCACAGCCCATTAGGTCCCAAGCGCTTCACCAGGGGAAAGGAGCTGATGTGGGACCTCAATCCCTGAGGGCTGAGGGAAATTGCTCAGGTGCCCTTGGGCAGCCGGGGGTGGGGCAGATGTGCGAACGAAGCCTGAGTCTGGAGATCACCAGACCCTCCCACTGTGTGCTCCACAGCTTCTCGTGTGTGGCCTGCCTGTCCCTCTCTCGCTCTCACAAACACACATGTGTGTACATACATGAATGCACATGCACACATAGGCAACTCCACATGCAGCCTTGAACTGGTCCCTGCCTCAGACCACCACCGAGAACTGAGGCCCACGGTGGACAAAAGCGTTCACTGAGGTTGTGGAAACTTGTCCCATGGAGATCCGGCCCAGGGCCCCCTGCTGTCCCTTTGGAGGTGTGCTGTTTATAGAAACCACAGCCCCACGCCACCAGGTTCAAAAGCAAACAAGCCCCAAAACTGCTGAGCAAGGTCCTGGTGGTGCTCTTGGAGGTGTCAAGCAGTGTTTCAGGGGTCGCTACTTGCCAGCTATCACTCCACGGCCATACTTCTCCCCTTCCTGAAGCAAGGCCTGAATCTGAGCAGGGTTCCTCCCCAGCCTCTGCAGCAGCAGTTCCCTCCAGCCGGCATCTTCCCAGTCCCTGTGAGCAATGTGGATGGCGATGGTACAGTGCCGGTGGCTGCTCAGCAAGGGACGCCAACGAGTCTCCAGAGTCTTGACCCCGTTTAAGACAAAACCGGCATAAGGCTGCCGAAAGGAGAGGCAGCAAAACTTCATCTCCCCGGAGACCTGTGGGCCTCACGTGCCCTGTGGAAACAAGGAAGCACCAATGTCAATGAGCACTGTGCACCAGCCGCACCAGCCCCCCAAACTCATGGCCTGTGGGCTGACCACCACCCAGTGTCTGCTGGGGACCCAGGAAATGCACTGACAGGGATGGTGGGGGAGCAGAGTGTTGGCTCCTTCTTCCTATCACCACGCAGTCAGCTGACAGGACCAAGGAAAGGGGCTGCCAATGGGGATGGCTCATGCATCAGACGGAGTCTTGGGGGAGTTCAAGGAAGAGAGTGGGAACAGCTACAGAAAGACAGTCAGGACAGGGTGTAGTCAGTTCTACAAAGGAGGCCACTGAGTCCAAGGGAGCACAGAGGGAGAAGGGAGAGACCTTTGGCTTCATTGCAGGTGAGTGTGTTCTAGTCCTCTCCCAGCAAGGACTGTCCTGGGCTTTGTGTCCCCAAGCACCCTGGCCCCTCCCCCAGGGCTGCTGAGTGGGAATCCTTGGGATCCAACATCAGCTGGACTCTGGGGACACGGTGTAATCTTAGGTAATTCTGTCAGGTGTCTTCTCTGGACCTCTGTGGGTACCACCCTCCTCCATCCCCTTGCTACCCCATTGCTATCCACTGTCACCAGATACCCTGGCCCCCACCTAGGCTTAGAGAAATGAGCAAGACCAACCAGCACCGGAACACATGTCCCTGGCCCTGGGATGAGCATGATCCACAGATCCTAGAATTCAACCCTCAAGTAGCTGGGTAGGAGTAGTGCCACTGTCACCCCCATTCTATAGTTAGGAAGGTGGCACTGAGGGATGAATAGATGACCTGTGGTCACAGGAACCTGACTGCACGATCCCCTGTCCCTGCCTCGCTTCCTTATACCCGGGAAAGGGGTCATTCTTCCCTACTGGAGGACAGAGCTGTGCCGTGGGAGGAGCAGGGCCCCAGGCCAGAGACCCCTCTGGGTCACCTGGCGGAGCCTCAGTCTCCAAGGGACTGTGAGTACCTGGCACCTAACAGGACAGTCCCAACCGGTGGCTACCCACCATCATCATGGGGCCTGAGCCTCAGCTCAGAAGAATAATACCTTGTGAAGGTGAAGGTTGAAATCTACAAACCAAGGGATGCCAAAGCTTGTTGGCAAACCACCAGAACCTTGGGGATCGGGATGCACAGGTTCTCTCTTAGCACTCAGAAGAGGCGAACTCAGCCAACACCTTGATCTCGGACCTCCAGCCTCTGCAACCGTGAGACAATACCTGTCTGTTGTTTAAGCCACTCGGGCTGTGGCTCTTTGATGTGATGAGCCCGACAAATGACTACAGAGGCATAGGCTCTTTCCTGCACCTCTCCACAGGAGAGAGAATGATTTTGCCACTGGCAGCACTTCAAGCACATCCTGTCATATCTGTACACTTTTTTCTATCCTAGTTTTTGCTGCCTGCATGGTATCCCATTGTTGGCAGCCCCACGATTTACTGAGATCCCCCTACTGACAGGGAGTCACAGGCCGCCTTGCACTTCCTGCCACTATAAAGGACACTAACACAAACACTCACAGGCTGAAGACTTGTTAGGATGCCTGGGTCCCACGCATGCACACCTGACATGCTGATACATGCCAGCAAACGGCCTTCCACCGAAGCTCACCTGTGTACGCTCTCACAACCACGAGCCATTTCCTCACATGCTTGCCAGACCTTGGCATCACCTCTGAGCTTAACTCTTCCTACCTGCCGATTGACAACGTGTCATCCTAGTCATTGGATTTGGATTATTTATGATGAAGGCTGGATGTCCCTGCTGTGGCCTGGTCATTTCTATTTCTTCTACCGGGCTACATGCCTAGGTTCCACCATTGAGTTTCCTGGCCCCTCCCTCCTCAACATTGCAAAATCACAACAAGGAGGCCTGAATGGTGCGGGTGGCATCCCCAGGGAGAACTGAGGTTAATTGCAAAGGCACGAAGGAGGCTGAGTGCCCTCCTGCCACACAACGCAGAGTACCTGCTTTTCAGCCTGAGGAAGAAACACTCTTCCACTTGTTCCTGCTTCCGCACCTGCACAAGGACAAGGGGGGATGAGACAAGGTCATCAGGGACAACACAGAGATGCTGGCTACTAGAGCACAACAGTCTTCTACTTAGCAGGGATTGGAAACCACCAGGACCAAGGAAGGAGGTTCCAACTGATGGGAAACACATGTGGCCTCTCACTCATGGTGTGGTTCTGCTAATCGTGGCAGTGGCTCTCTCCTCCCCTACCTGCTCAGGGGCCACATGATGGCCCAGCCAGCCCTTTAGAAAATCATTTCATGTCAGCCGGTTGTGTCCTTACAGCGCAGCAGACCCTGTATCCAAGAGGAGAAAAATCGCACTTCCCCTCACATCGCCACACGAGGGAGAATTTAGGGATCCTACAATCCCATTTCCCTCAGTGTAATTCTGGGTAGGTCCCTCTAGGAGGGGTGTTAAGGGCCACCAGCCCTGCACCAGGCAGCCTGGGGCCTGGGTGGGGTGGTGACAGTCTAAGGGCCAAGCAGGAAGCAGGGAGCAGGGAGGGACCTGGGCATGTGGCCCAAGACCACTCATGCCCAAGGGCCTGTCGCCAGCCCCCACCCCCACACACAAGTATGGTGGGCAAGTGAAGGTAGCCAGAGGAGGAGACAGAAAAGTGCTGCTTTGGCCGAGGGGGAAGTGTCCCCAGCTGCCCAGGAGGGGGAACCCCCAACCCTGAAGAACTGCCCTTTGGAGGGCCCAGCAGGCCTGCAGGCGCAGTGTCCTGGCTTCCTTCCGGCAAGGGAGGACTCCTGGTCCCACTGGCCATGCAAGTCTTAACTCCCTGGGCTGACCCAGCTGAGGCCACCAGGCAGGGCAGTTCTCTGCTTCCCGGCGGCCCTGCGAGACTGCCAGCGCCCAAACGACCGCCCCCCTCCCCGCCCCGCGGCCCGGACTAGGAGAGGACTCCAGGGACCGGACTCAGAGGCAACACAGAGCACCAGGACCACGTGGTGCATGCGCCTCGGCCTCCCCGAGTCCTGTGAGAGGTGACAGGCGCTGGCGTTGCTTAACCACCCTGGGCTGGCACATACACAGACCCTTTTTGCTGGGCTTACAAAAGCACACAGACACACACAAATCTAAGCAGCGTTTCCGACCGCAGCAGGACACACTCCCCAGCTCCGCGCCAGGCACTGAGGCAGCTTCACGCCCCGGCGCAGCAAACACCTACGCAGCGGGCACGCAGATTAGCACACAGGAAGTGACTTAAAGACGCACGGAAGTACACAGGACAGCCCACGGTTGCTAGGAGACGTCGTCGGACTCACGGGACACTGAGGCTCCCAAGCTGCCCAGGGCGGGACCCGGCCTGGAGACCAACAGCGAGAAAGGGAGCGGAAGGGCAAAGCGCCCAGGGGTGCGGCGATGAAGGGGCGGGGCTAGGCAAATCAAGGGGCGGGGCTTAGGGAGAAGACCGGGCTAGGAGAGGAGCATCTGGGTGCGACGCCAGGACAAGAGCCAGGGGGCGTAGCTGGGGGCGGAACTGTGAAAAGCGGAGGGAGGGACTGCAGGATGGGGTTGGGGGAGCCCGGAGAAAGAGATGCTGTGGAGCTGGGGGCCGAGCTGTCAGAAAGCCGGTGGAGGAGGGTCTGCGGCAGGGGTCGGGGAGGCGACGGTGTGGGGCATCTGGGACGTAGAGCTCAGGGAGCAGAACCTTGCGGGGGACTGGTGGGAAAGAGCTGGGGGAGAAGAAGCTTTGGGGCTGAAGGAGGAGCTAAGGAAAGCTGCTTAGGGGACAGAGCTGGGGGAAGAGTACCTGGGGGCGGAACTGTGAGGAGGCGGCGGAAGTGGGGGCAGGGTGACATATCTGGAGGCTGACCACGCGGGACTGGGGGCGAAACTGAGAAAGCAGGGGTTGAAGCAGGGCAGAGCTGATGGATTGCTGTGGAGGTGCAGGGCTCAGCTGCACCTAACTGGGGATGGAGTAGGGCGAAGCTGTGGGAGAGCTGGGGCGGAGCAGGGCACACCTGAGGGGAGGTTGAGTAGAAGCTGGGTGGGGGTGGAGCCACGGGGAGAGTGGGGCGGAGCTGGCAGGGATGTAGCTTTGGGTACTGGGAACCACAAGGCAGGTGGGCTAGGCAGGGCAGTGCCCTTTTGATTTCCGTGACACCTGCACTCGGTCTGCGCTGCACTTGCAGGCGTGAGTCAAAGTAGCACCTCAGGGTCCTCAGTGACCTAAGTGGACCCTCAGGACGGACCCCCTGGGGACTTGGAGGCCAAGAAGGGCAGGACAGCTAGACTGAGTCTTACATCTCAGGGCTGAATGCCCAGGCCAGTCCTGTTTTCTACAAGCTCCTCCACCACTCCACCCCTGGTAGTACCATTAGGGTCTTGAGGGAAGATCTTCATATTGCATTTTTGTTGCAGGTGCGAAGAAAAGTCCCCACCCTGCTTCCTGCTGCCCCTCAGAGCTGACATGTCCCAAACAAGCCAGCTTCCCGGTCAGCTGTTTCCTCTCTTCTTCTAGCTCTCAGGTAGGGGCTCAACCTGTCAGTGCTGCCACACTTGCTTCCTCGTGTCCACTCACCCTCGCCCTTCCTCTTTTACTTGATGACCCAGTCGTGTGCCCCTGCCTCTAAAATACCTGGTCAGAAGAAATGCTCCTCCTTCTTTTTCCTACTGCTACTCCCTGAGTTCAGGTTTCATGGTCTGAGGCCAGTGCTATTACCTGAGCCTCCCCACTGGCCTCGACATCCCTGTGTTTTCTCTTCCAGTGGGTCTTCCGTCATGTTGTGGAATTGCACACCTGTCCTCATCAACCCCCAACAGAAAACCCTACCCAGTCCTCTCT
>PVIW01017151.1:0-14780 GCA_004026585.1 Noctilio leporinus
AAATATATGAATACAGTGAATAGGCCTTCAGTGGTCAGGGGGAAAGGGGTTGGGGGGAGGGGGGAGGCAGAGGCAAGAAAGGGGAGCAGCTTAGACAAGAACCTAGTATAAAGGAACCATGGACATGGACAACAGGTGGGATTGACTTTGGGGGGAATGGGTGGGTGGGGAGGGGGACAGAGGGGAGCAAAAAGGGGATAGATGTAATACAACAACAATAAAATTTAAAAAAAAGAATTTGTTATAGGTCTGAAATATGACATTGGTATTTTAATAGGGATCATGTTGAATCTGTAGATTGCTTTGGGTAGCATGGACATTTTTATGTTAATTCTTCCCATCGATGAACATGGTATATGCTTTCATTTATTTGTATCTTACTTAATTTCTTTCTTCATTGTTCTGTAGTTTTCTGAGTACAGGTCATTTATCTCCTTGGTTAAGTTTATTCCTAGGTACTTTATTTGTCTTCCTGCTATAGGAAATGGGATTTTGTTTCTAGTTTCTTTCTTTGATGTTTCATTGTTGGTGTACAAAAATGCCTTCAATTTCTGGATACTGACTTTGTATCCAGCTATTTTTGCCAAATTCACTTATTAGGTTGAGTAGTTTTTTTGTGGAGTCTATCAGGTTTTTTATGTACACTATTATCATCTGCAAATTATGACAGTTTTATTTCCTCCTTCCAATTTGGATGCCCTTGATTCCTTTTACTTGTGTGAGTTTTTTGATTACTGCTTCAATTTCATTAGTTGTTATTGGTCTATTCAGGCTTTCTGTTTCTTCTTGATTTAGTTTTGGAAAATTATGTTTTCAGAAATTTGTCTATTTTACTCAGGTTGTCAAATTTTTTGTTGTATAGCTATTTATAGTAATTTCTTACCATCTTTTGTATGTATTTCTGTGGCATCAGTTCTGATTTTTCCTTTATGGTTTCTGAATTTATTTATTTGGCTCCTCTCTTTTTTTTAAATTTTTTTATTTTATGAGTCTGGTAATGGCTTGTCAATTTTGTTTATCTTTTCAAAGATTCTGCTCCTGGGTTTATTGGTCCTTTGAATTGTTCTTTTTTTTCTCTGTATCATTTAATTCTGCTCTGATCTTGATTATTTCCTTCCTTCTACTTGCTTTGGGTTTTGTTTGTTGTTGCTGTTTTAGTTCTTGTATCTATAGAATTAGCTGTTTCTCTCCTGCTGCCCTCAGGATTCTCTCTTTATCACTGAATGTTGACATTTTATTTTATTTATTTATTAAAAATATTTTATTTATTATTTTTAGAGAGAGAGGAAGGGAGAGAGGCAGAGAGGGAGAGAGACATCAATGTATGGTTGCCTTTCACCTGCCTCCAGCCATGGATCTGGCTGGAGACCTGGCTTGTGCCTTGGCTGGAAATTGAACCAGTGATCTTTGTGTTTGTAGGCCAGTGCCTTATCCACTATGCCACCAGCTGGGGTTTGAATGTTGACATTTTAATTATGATGTGTCTTGGAGTAGGCCTGTTTGGGTTCATCTTTATTGGGACCCCCTGTGCTTCCTGGATTTGGGTGATTTTTTTCTTTTACCAAGGTTAGGAAGTTTTCTGTCGTTACTTTTTCAAATAGATTTTCTATTCTTGCTCCTCTTTCTTTCTGGTATCCCTATGATTCAGATATTATTATGTTTTATGTTGTCCTGCAGCTAGCTCTCTTAACACCTCTTCATTCTTTTTCAGTCTTTTTTTAATTTTGTTGTGCTATCTGGGCATTTTTTTTTCTATGTTGTCCTCCAGCTCGCTGATCCTGTCCTCTGCTTCCTCTAACCTGATTTTGATTCCTTATATTGTGTTCTTCAGTTCAGAAATTGTATTCTTCATTTCCTCCTGATTCTTATTGATGGTTTCTATGTCCTTAATGCTGGTATAATTTTCTGTAAGTTCCTTGTAGTTCCCTGGAGTTTTTTGTAGTTTTCTTTGAGCTCATTGAGCTTTTTTTAAAATAACCATTGCTTTGAATTCCATATCCGATAGTTTCCTTGTCTCTATTTCACTTAGCAGTTTTTCTGCGGATTCCTCCTTTCATTTTAGCGATGGATTGTTTCTTTTTCTCCTCATTTTAGGGGTCTTCTCTTGCCTGTTTTTGTTTCTTATATGACTTTCTGCCATGGTAGAGTGCCTTCTGTAGTTGGAGACCTATAGGATTCAGTGGTGCAGACTGTTATTCTTCCTCAATTTGATGCTCTTGGGATGCCCTTTATGTCATTAATTTGGGCTGTCTGGTTGTATTTTGGATTTGGCTGATGTGTTGCTCCTTGGTAAGTTTTTCCTTCTAGCTGGCTGATTCAGAGACGCTCCTTCTACCATGTCTCCTATACTGTTATTGAGCTACTCCTAAAATGTTGGGAACTTAGACTTCACGTAGAAGATCATGGTGTATTTCTTCAGCCTATCATCTGGGGTTCCCCTCCCCCCATTTCTTCTTTTTTTGGCTTTGCCCCTCTGATGATGCCAGATCACTCCCCCATCTCCTAGACAGGCTGTTTTTCAGTTAGTAATGTTCTATTTCTGTGTCTGCCTCTTTTCCTTGATCAAGTCTCTCCGTAATCTCTCTATAATCTTCAGTCAGGCTATGCGCCATGGTGGGTGGTGCTGAGCAATATGCAGTCTATTTCTGTTAAGGCAGGTAGGTAGCCAGCCCTGGTTCCTCCTGAGGCTCTGTGGGCAAAGCTGCCATTTGGGTCTATACCGCTGCTATTGCAGGCACTCTTTCAAGCACAGGTGCCTTGGGAGATGGAGCCCGAGCACTATACAGTGTGTTTCTGTCAGGAGGTAGGTTGCCACAGGCAGACCCTACCCGCTGAGCTCCCATTTGGGCCTGCTACTGCTTCTACTGTGGTGGGGGAGGCAGGGGCCTCCCACGAGCAAGGACAGTACTTTGGGGGTAAGGGCTAAGCAATCTGCTGTTGGTCTCCATAGGCCCTGGATGCTTCAACCCGTTCTGCCAAACCGCCACCAGCAATTGAAGCAGGCTGCTGGCTAGAGTTGCCAGGGCATTCCCACAGCCTCCCCCAAACCTAGTTCCTCCCTTCTGCCATTGCCATATGGATTCCCTGCAGGAGTGCAATTCTCGGTCATTCTCTCTTTTTTATTTTTGTAGTTAAAGTTGTATTTATTGATGCTTCTTGCAGTAAGAGACCATTCAACAGATGTTAGGAAGATGTAAAGAGATGTTAGGAAGAGCTTGTTATAGGATTAGACCTTGTGGTAGGATTTTGAGTGTCTAATGAAGCTTTGAATTGTGTGCTCTACAGAAACTGGAGTAACTCAATAATTTGGTATCTTAATCAGTTTATCTGGGATGCAGAGGAACAAGTGAGCTGTTTGCTAAGGGGACAGTAGTCATTGATGTTAGCTGGGAAAGTGCCTTATTTGATCATTTCTATTTTTTGCTTTCCATGTGTTTGCGTTTTATCTGTGCTCAGACATGGTTATGAAGTGGTCCTTTCTCTTCCTTGCTCCATCCTCGTCATAGAAAAGTCTTTTATGATACTGATGTTTTGTGAAATGGTTTACATTCAGTAGGAGAAGCCCTGGCCTAGCTGTGGAGCCAACCCAGCTCCAGCTGTCCTCTGTCAGGACTCCTTTTTCCTTTCTCTCTACGAATATATACACATATGTATGTAACCATAATTAGGATCATATGTTGCACTGTTGTCATGTTTCATTTCTGTGATGTCTATGTTCTTTGATTAGTTGTCTGTAGTTTACTTTGTATTTTTCTTCCTCCAAGTTATTATTGCTTTAGTATTTACTTCCCTGCCACACTAGTTCTTATGTGTCATTGCACCTAAGAACATTTATTACCTCCTTATGGTATCAAAAAACCATAAAACAAACCCTGTCTGGGTGGCTCGGTTGGTTGGGGCATCATCCTATACACCAGAAAGGTTATGTCTGATCCTCAGTCAAGGTACATACCTAGGTTGCTGGTTTGATCTCCTGTTGGGGCACGTACAGGAGTCAGCTGATCGATGTTTCTCACATTGACTTCTTTTTTTTTTTCTTTTTTCTCTTTCTCCCTCTCCCTTAAAATCAATAGACATCCTAGGATGAGGACTAAAACTTTTTATTATTTATTTATTTATTTTAAAAGATTTTATTTATTTCTAGAGAGGGAGAAGGGAGGGAGAAAGGGTGGGAAAGAAGCCTCAATGTGCGGCTGCCTCTTGCATGCCCTCAACTGGGGACCTGGCCTGCAACCCAGGCATGTGCCCTGATCAGGAATCAAACCTGTAACTCTTTGGTTCACAGGTTGGCATGCAATCCACTGAGCCACACCAGCCAGGGCTAAAACTTTTTTAAAAGATCAAAAAGGTCATAAAACAAGACAGAGGTTCAGTGAGAGGGCACTAGATGTGGAGGAGGCTAGGCCACCATGTTTGTGTGTGCTGCATATAACCATATATGCCTGGCATACAAGTCCTGAGGTGCCCCTGTGATCCTCTGAGAATCCTACTGCTTGTATTTTGACACAACACTTCACCATTCTCATAATGGAATCTCTGAGTATGTGAAGTATTAGGATAGAACTTCCTGTTTTCTTTTCAGCTGTAAAGATGAACTTTTTGGAAGGATAAATAATAGGTATATGTTACTTTGTTGAATGAAATTAAGCATCTCTTAGGTGTGAGACAGTCTTGCTAGATATTGTGGGAACATAAATGGTACTAAAGAAGAAACCTGGTGTCACAATGGATAAGGTGCCAGCCTGCGAACCCAAAGGTTGCTGGTTCGATTCCCCAACCAGGACACATAACCAGGTTGCAAGCCAGGTCTCCAGCCAGATCCGTAGCTGGAGGCAGGTGAAAGGCAACCATACATTGATGTCTCTCTCCCACTTTTTTTCTCTGTCTCTAAAAATAATAAATATAAAAAAAGATAAATATAAAAAATAAAATATAAAAAAAGTTTCTTCTTTTAAAAAAAGAAGAAACTATATAATAACAATGCCTTTGTTTACGGAGCTCTAACCATGTAAATTCTCTCTTATAATCCTCAGGGATAGGTACTGTTGATAACCGTTTCAGTGCCAGAATGTAACAGTTATGGGACTCCAAGTGGAAGCACTAGGAGGGTGAATTTAATTATAGGTAAAGGAGGTTTTTGTAGAATAGAAACTAAACCTTGAAGGATGGGTGGAATTTTATAGGAAGAGGGATGTGGTTGTCTTGGGAGAGGGAATAGAATGAGCAAAACAGAAGAGAAAGAGAAATTCTCAAGGCATGACTCAGGAAAGTTGACCAATGTGTATATGAAGCCTTTAATTTTAGTTCTGTTTACAAAGAAGTAGGACTAGGATAAAGATCTTACATATGCAAATGATTTTTATCGCACCTCTGGGGACCTATGCATAGTACATGTTTTACTTAATCTTTTTAAGGAAAGGGTAGGTGAAGGTAAAGATACTTCTCTTTAAAACAGTTAAAGTTTTAGAGCCCTGGCTGGTGGCTCAGTGGATAAGGTGCCGGCCTGCGAACCCAAAAGTCGCAGGTTCAATTCCCCAGCCAGAGCACATAACGAGGTTGCAAGCCAGGTCTCCAGCCAGGTCCATAGCTGGAGGCAGGTGAAAAAGGCAACCATACATTGATTTCTCTCTCTCTCTCTCTCTTTCTCTCTCTCTCTCTCTCTCTCTCCCTCTCTCCCTTCCCCACTCTCTAAAAATAATAAATAAAAAATATTAAAAAAAACAAAACAGTTAAAGTTTTAAATTTCAAATCATTGGTGTAGATGAATCCATTCATCTGCTTTTTGTTTCCTTTAAAAGACCTTCACTGTGGGCCCTGGCTGATGGCACAGTAGATAAGGTGCTGGCCTACAAACCCAAAGGTCACTGGTTCATCAACCATACATTGATGTCTCTCTCCCTCTCTGCCTCAATCCCTTCCCCTCTCTCTGAAAATAATAAATAAAATCTTAAAAAAAAAACAACCCAAAACCAAATAAAAGACCTTCACTGTGATATAAGCTGTGTACAGGTGAATGGAGCTGAAATCCCCTTCCAGTTTTAATTTTTGTTGGTAACTTTAGTTTTCTTATTCTTTCAGGTTACTGGCACCTTGCCATGCTTGCTTGATGGTGATTGTTTTATCAGGTCCAATTCTTCATCTCCAGATCTTGGAATATTATTTGAACTTGGAATTTCTTATATTCGTAATGTATGTCAGTTGAAAGATAAAGATTTCTAAAGTATTAGTTAAAAAAGAAGTCTCTTTTAAGCCTATATTTACGAGTAAAATGATTGATATTTTTGTGTGTAATAGAATTTTTAATCCTTGAGAAATGGAAATGGCAGTGTTTTTAATTTTATGTGTTGCTTATTCAGTAGCATTTAAAATTGAAGGGTAGAAGATGCTTAAGATTAATCACTAGGGAAATGCAAATCAGAACCACAAAATATCACCTCACACTGGTAAAATGGCTGTTATGAAAAAGACAAGAAGTAACAATTGTTGGTGAGGATTTGGAGAAAAGGGATTGTAAATTGATGTAGCCATTGTGGAAAACAGTATGGCAGGTCATCAAAAAATTTTAAATTGTATTACCATACAACCCTGCAGTTTCACTTCTAGGTTTTTAATCAGAAGAAATCCAGAACACTAATTTGAAAAGTATGTATGTATTACTATGTTGATTGCAGCATTATTGACAATAGCCAAGATACGGAAACAACCAAAGTGTTTATCAATAGACAATTGGATAAAGAAGATTTGGTACATATATACAATAGAATATTATTCAGTCATAAAAAGAATTAATGTTGACATTTGCAAAAACATAGATGGCCCTTGAGGGCATTTGTGCTAAGTGAAATAAGAGAGAGAAAGGCAAATACCATATAATATAATTTCACTTATATGTGGAATCTAAACAAACAAAAAAACCAACAAAAAACAATCTCATAGGTACAGATGACAGATTGGTGGTTGCCAGGGATGGTATGTAGGAAGGTAAAAGGAAATAAAAACTGCAGTGCATTACTGGGCAACACCAGGGAGGACTAGTGACCAAAAGAAATAACCCTCTCAAAGAAGCAAAATACCTCAAAATTTACTGAAATTAAACAGTGGCAACAAAGCTGTACCTCAAGTTCTAAAGGTTACCTGCCAGATAATACACAATTTATACCTAGATGAAGTATGCCACATCTCAGCGGCTATTTATTACCTATAATAAAAAAGAGCTTAGAAGGTGAAAAAAAACAAAACACCAGTCTATTCCCATTAAAAAGGTTTTCCTGATGCCTCACTCAGAAATTTTCATCTGTATCTCAATAGCTAGGTGGGACATATGGCCACCCCTAGCTGAAAGAAAATCTAAAAGGAAGTATCTTTTAGCTGGGCATATTACCTTTCCCTCCTTGAAAAAACAGTAAGGTTCTTGTAGTAGTAAATAAAGGGGGGAAAATATTGAGCAGGAAAAAATTAAATAATACATGAGTGTTTTTGTTTACATTTATAGCTTGAGTGAACACTGCTTTTAAAGAACAAAGATATGGAAAGGATGGGACTTTGCAGAAAGTGGTAGAGTTTTGGTGGCATTCCTCCACATCAGTGTCCCTCTGTCTTAAAGGGTCACTTATCCTTGTGAATGTGGGTTCAAATTAAGAGACCTGGAAGCATGGTAACTTTTAAAAGGAATATTAGAAACTTGGATTAACCTAACATATTAGGTTAAATATATAATTGTTTATATATATATATATAACATATAAACTATTGAATCAGTTGAGTGTGGGTCTGTAATTATATGTGTAGCTCTATAGTCTAATAGCTTGAAAGGTGCTCTATATATACTGGCCCTCATGGTGACCCAGAGACCCCACTGTTCTTACACTGATGGTATTACACCATCCTTTCATTTCTCTAAGGCAAATTCATCCACATGTGTTGTGTGACTAGGACAGGAGAGAGCCCCAGTAGCCTCTGACAGTTGACAGATGGGCAAAGTTCTGAGCAGAAAGACCCTTGAATAATTTAACTTGCTCATTTATCTGTCAGGGGACAAGACTTTGTGGTGTTGATGTGATTTGAATTCATTCTATCACATACATCACTCAAGAGACTTGAGCAACAGCTGCCACATCATCAATCAGGTCTAAGGATTTTCAAGAACAATTTAACTTGACTGGATTTGCGCGTTACCATGTGGTCTGCAGGTACAAAGGGGCTCTGCTGTACCTCGCTTCATTTTCTCATGAAGAGCTTTTACTCAAAAGTGAATACTAATTTTGTTTCTTTATAAGGACTCTGTAAATTTGACTGCTTCAAACATTGTTTCATCTGCTTTTTTATTTCCTAGTCAACCGGTGAAAGAGGAGAATTAAGTTGTGGCTGGGTGTTTCTTAAACTTTTTGATGCCATTGGAATTCCTATTCCAGCGAAGTAAGTTGGCTATATATTTCTTCCAAATGGGTTTTGTAGAAATTCATTTTTTTGAATTTAGATGCTTCAAGTTTGTAGAATGTATATATTAGCATTTCTCTAACTTATGGTGGGGAGGGATTTAATGTTGATTTTAATGTTCCTTTAGTAATGTGTGAAAACAGCACATGCAGTTTTATCCTAGGCAGAAGTGACACAGAGAAAAGGGATTATAAAAGGTGTTTGTCTCCGCTATCTGCTGAGAATGTTCTTCAGTCATTTCCTCTGGGAATAGCAAGTTTCATAGCTGAAATAGGCAGTTCCCTCCAAGGAGGGAAGCGAAGTCCAGGTCCCTAGGTCCTCTGTGTGTCTGCCTTCCTTCTGTAAGTGGGACATTGAAATTGGCATGGCAGCCACTGGAAGCAAACTCAACCCTTAGGACCAAAAGGCAAACTGGTAGCAAACCTTTGTGATAGAAGGTGGGGCAAAAGCAGGTTTACAGTGTGATTATGTGAAACAGAGTTTATTCTTGTATTATTTATTAATCATTGTATAGTTTTTATATGAATAACTATAAACCTACTTTTGCCCCATCCTGGATATACATAACAAGAAATTACTATCCCTAATATAAAAAGAGCCCTCAAAACTTGAGAAGACAATCTAAATTTTAAAATGGGCATATACCCAGAAATACAAATCTAGAATATAAACAGGAAATTCAGAGAGTACAGAGGGGCAGCTAGGAGGAGGAAGATGAAGATCTCAGATTTGTATAAAATTCAGGGCTCTAGTCCTTGTGTCTTTGTAACTAAGTCTCCAAGCTGCAGTTTTCCCCAATTCTAGAATGGGGGATTGTCGTAGTTTCTAACTCCAAAGGTATAATTCATGTAATGCTTCCCCCTCCATCTCTACTGAAGGCATGGGATGGATGGGACATCCTCACCACAGGACAGAGGTCGAAGTCCTACCTCCATTAGTCCTCTGATGCCACCCAGCAGAAAGGGGTGGGCACTTAATACCCCTTTCCCTCTCCACCCCACCCACAGTAGATGTAGAAGCCCAGGCTTCTATGATCTGGGGTTTGGGGTTTTAATAATGTTGAAGGTTTTAGTTGTACTTTGTATGAGGGATAGGTGTGTCTATTCAATCTTTCTTAACGTGAAGTCATTGCTTCATTTTCTTAAATGAGGTGGAGGTTTGTGTGTTGGCACAGAAACATTTCCAATATATATTATATGAAAAAAGCAAGTAGCAAAATAGTATCTACACTGTGACTCCACTTTGGTTCATGAAAAACTGTGTGCATATGTGGGTGGGTTAATGTGAACTAGTTTCTGAGACTGCCCTCCAGGAGCATCAGTGGGGAGCTGGAGCAGTGAGGTAAAAGAGGCCTTTTACCTTCTGCTTTCTTCACTTCTGCAATTTGCAACTTGAAATAACAGGCTTAGTTTGAGATTTACTGCTGTATGTATTTATTTGCATTTGCATAGAAAAAGGGCAAAGGGCTTTTTCCAAACTCACCAGGATGGGAGGGAGGTAGCTTTCATTTTTTTACTTATTATTTCTATGCCATTCAAACTTTTTACAATAATCTACATGTAACTTTTATGTTTAAAAATAATGTAAAGTCATAATGGCTTTTATTAAAGTGATGACTTACCCCTGGCTGGTGGCACAGTGGATAAGTGCCAGCCTGCAATCCCAAAGGTTGCTGGTTCAATTCCCTGGCCACGGCACATAACCAGGTTGCAAGCCAGGTCTCCAGCCAGATCCGCAGCTGGAGGCAGGTGAAAGGCAACCATACATGGATGCTTCTCTCCCTGTCTGCCTCTCTCTCTTCCCCTCTCTCTGGAAATAATAAATGAAATGTTTTTAAAAAAAGTTTATTTAAAACATTTAAAAATAATTTCAAGTAAGCCTTAGGAGACAAAATACTTTAATAACATCAATAACCTTTCTCATGTTAATGTTGAAAATGTATTTCTATAGTCCATAGTTAAGAAAGAGATTTTATTTACTGAGATGATTCCTCACCAAAGGATCAACTTTTCATTCTCCTTTACCATAAAACTTAAATGTCTGAAAACGTGTCTGTGCTGAAAAATCAATGACTTGTGACTCCAGTGTTTCAAAATGTCCATCACAGCACCCCCTTCATTTTAGGACTTACGAGCTCCTCTTGAATGGTGGCACCCCTTATGAAAAAGGTGTCGAAGTGGACCCGTCAGTATCCAGAAGAGGTACAGTGCTCTTACCAGTCACTTCTGTCCTTTTCCTTTGAGATCAAACAAACATAAGAGGCATCAGAGAAGATAGCTGTATTCTAATATCTAAATAGTAAATTCACATTTTAAAAATGTCATTTGATATTAAAATCTTAGTCATTTTACCTGAGTGCTTCTTTCCTTGGTAGCACACATGAGACTCTCCTGGAGGTAATAAGGAAGTGTGAGGAGCCTGCATTTGCTCCTTCTCATGGAACACTTGGCTACATTAATAACCAGGCTAACTCAGAGCTTGTCTATCATAGTCAAAGGGTGTAGACATTTGAAGTTGTGTTGTGTATGCCGAGTTACCCTCCAGAAGTGTGGATCACCTTCTAATACGTTCACTGACTAGGCACTGTCTTAGACCGTGGGAATGTAGAGTCAGACAGATGTGTGCCTTGCCTTGTGCAGCTCAGAGCCTGAAGCAGGGGTGTTAAAACTCCCTGCTTGCTCCTTTGACCTCCCCACCTTGTTTCACAAGTCAGGACACTGCTGCTGTCCTGGCCACACCAGTCTCTCCTTCTTGGGAGTTGGGGAGCCTGGGATGTAGGTGTTTGACCTAAAATCAGACATGCTTTTTAAACTTTCCCTTTTTCTCCTAATGGGGCAACAACTATACAGATATCTAAGTCAGGTATTGTGCTGAAATACTTTGTTGTATTATAAGAAAATACTTTAAAAAAATTAAATGCTTTGTTTTGTTATGCATGCTGTCCCTAGCAATTAAAGTTTTAACATTTATTATTATTTTTTAAGCATATGGGAGTGTTTTCCATCAGATGATGACAATGAGGAGGCAACCACAGCTTCTAGTAAAACTGAGATCTTTGAACAGAAGATCAAGAGACACGCTGAGGTTGGTATGGCTCTGACATGTCTAGGGGATTCAGGTCACTCAGTGTGTGTGCTTTCAGCTTCTTGTTCTGCTTGTTGGTCTGTTGTTGGTTCTTTTTTTCCTCATTAACTTGTCTGCCAAAGATCACTAGTGAAAGGGAAATGGAATATTAATAAAGTTTAGATTAGTTTACTCTTTTTATAAAAAATAGATTTTATTTTTATTTTTAAAATATTTTATATAATTAAAAAATATATTTATTGATTTTTCTATTACAGTTGTCCCATTTTTCCTCCATTGCCCCCTTCCACCCAGCACCCCTCATTTCCACCAGCAATGTCCCCCTTAGTTCATGTCCATATATCATGCATATAAGTTATTTATTTGGCTTCTCCATATCCTCTATTATTAACATCTCTAGGTCCATTCTGTAACCACCAATGTGTACTTCTTTTCTTCTTTTTTTTTCACATCCAGACAACTCACCATTTAATTATTGCCTTCTGTCAGCCTCTCAAATCATATTAATACAGTTTTCTTTTCATTATTATTTTTAAAAATTTTATTGTTGTTGTATTACATCCATCCTCTTTTTGCTCAGCTCTGTCCCCCTCCCCACCCACCCCTTCCCCCCAAAGTCACTCCCACCTATTGTCCATGTCCATGGTTCCTTTATTCTAGGTTCTTGTCTAAACTGCTCCCCTTCCTTGCCTCTGCCTCCCCCCTCCCCCTAAAGCCCTTCCCCCTGACCACTGAAGGCCTATTCAGTGTATTCATATATTTGGTTCTATTTTGCTTGTTATTAGTTTTGTTCATTATTGTCCTGTAATGGGTGAGATCTTATGATATATGTCCTTCACTGACTGGCTTATTTCACTAAGCATAATACTCTCCAGTTCCATCCATGTTGTTGCAAAGGGTACAAGTTCCTTCTTTCTTTCTGCTATATAGAATTCCATTGTGTAAATGTACCAAAGTTTTTTGATCCAATCATCCACTGATGGGCATTTAGGCTGTTCCCAGCACTTGGCTATTGTAAATAGTGCTGCTATGAACATAGGTGTGCATAGGTTCTTATGAATTGGTGTTTCAGGATTCTTTGGGTATAGTCCAAGTGGTGGAATTGCTGGATCAAAAGGCAGTTCCATTTTTAGTTTTTTAAGGAAACCCCATACTGTTTTCCACAGTGGCTGCACCAGCCTGCATTCCCTCCAACAGTGCACAAGGGTTCCCTTTGCCCCGCATCCTTGCCAACACTTGTTTGTTGATTGTTGATGATTGCCATTCTGACAGGTGTGAGGTGGTATCTTATTGTGGTTTTAATTTGCATCTCTCTGTTAACTAGTGATGTTGAACATTCTTTCATATGCCTCTGGGCCCTTTGTTATCTTCCTCAGTGAGTTATCTGTTCAGGTCCTTTGCCCATTTTTTAATTGGGCTGTCTGTCTCCCTGGTGTTGAGTCACATTAGTTCTTTATAGATTTTGGAGATCAAACCCTTGTCTGAGGTATCATTGGCAATTATGTTTTCCCATACAGTTGGTTCCCTTTGAATTTTGCTGATATTTTCTTTAGCTGAACAGAAACTTTTCAATTTGATATAGTCCCATTTGTTGATTCGTTCTTTGATTTCCTTTGCCCTTGGAGAAGTATCAGTAAACATATTTCTGCGTAGAATATCCAAAAGTTTACTGCCTATATTTTTCTCCAGGACCTTTATGGTGGCACTGTTTATGTTTAACTCCTTTATCCATCTTGAGTTTATTCTGGTGTATAGTGTAAGTTGGTTGCCTAATTTCATCTTTCTGCATGTTGCTGTCCAGTTCTCCCAACACCATTTGTTGAAGAGACTGTTTTTACTCCATTTGATGTTCCTTCCCCCTTTGTCAAATATTAGTTGACCACAGAGTCCTGGGTTAATTTCTGGGCTCTCTATTCTGTTCCATTGATCTATATGTCTATTTTTATGCCAGTACCAGGCTGTTTTTTTTTTTTTTAAAGATTTTATTTCATTATTTTTAGAAAGAGGGGAAGAGAGAGAGGCAGAGAGGGAGAGAGACATCAATGTAAGGTTGCTTTTCACATCCCTCCAGCCACAGACCTGACTGGAGAACTGTTTTGCAACCTTGTTATGTGCCCTGGCTGGGAAATCGAACCTGCAACCTTCGGGTTCACATACCGGTGCCTTATCCACTGTGCTACCAGCCAGGGCCTACAAAAATGCTTTTGATGTCTGGATATTGACTTTATACCCAGCTGTTTTACTACATTTGCTTATTAGGTTGAGTAAGTTTTTGGTGGAGCCTATCAGGTTTTGTATGTACACTATCATATCATCTGCAAATAATGACAGTTTGACTTCCTCCTTTCCAATTTGGATACCATTAATTCCTTTTTCTTCTCTGATGGCTATAGCTAGAACTTCCAAGACAATGTTGAATAGAAGTGGAGAAAGTGGACAGCCTTGTCTCGTTCCTGATCTTAGGAGGAAAGCTTTCAGTTTTTGTCTGTTAAGTATGATGTTGGCTTCAGGTTTCTCATAGATGGCCTTTATGATGTTGAGGTATGCTCCCTCTATTCCCATTTTGCTGAGAGTTTTAATTATAAATGGTTGCTGTACTTTATCAAATGCTTTTTCAGCATCTATTGATATGATCATATGGTTTTTGTCTTTCAATTTGTTGATGTGGTATATTACATTTATTGATTTACGAATATTGTACCATCCTTGCATCCCTGGGATGAAACCCACTTGATCATGGTGTATGATCTTTGTAATATACTGCTGAATCTGATTGGCCAGTATTTTGTTGAGAATTTTAGCATCTATGTTCATCAGAGATATTGGCCTGTAGTTTTCTTCCTTAGTTGGATCTTGCCCTGGTTTTGGGATTAGAATAATATTGGTCTCATAGAAAGAGTTTGGGAGTCTTCCCTCTTCCTGTATTTTTTGATATAAGTTGAGAAGGATAGGAGTTAGTTCTTCTTTAAATGTTTGGTAAAATTCACCTGTGTAGCCATCTGGTCCAGGGCTTCTGTGCTTTGGGAGATTTTGGATTACTTCTTTAATTTCACTAGTTGTTATTGGCCTATTCAGGCTTTCTGCTTCTTCTGGGTTCAGTTTTGGTAGGTTATACCTTTCCAGAAATGTGTCCATTTCATCCAGGTTGTCATATTTTTTGTCATAGAGTTGTTTGTAGTAATTTCTTACAATCTTTTGTATTTCTGAGGTATCAGTTGTGATTTCCCCTCTTTCAGTTCTGATTCTGTTTATTTGGGTCC
>PVIW01017152.1:0-14781 GCA_004026585.1 Noctilio leporinus
ATTTTCCTGTATTTGTGGAGGCTTGTCTTGTGACATACCATGTGGTCTATCTTGGAGAATGATCCATGTGCATTTGAGAAGAATGTGTATTTTGCTTCTTTGAGGTAAAAGACTCTGTATACATCAGTTAGGTCCATTTCCTCTAGAGTGTTGTTCAATGCCACAACATCTCTGGGGATTTTTTGTTTGGAAGATCTGTCCATTGTTGATAGTGGGGTATTAATATCCCCTACTATTAGTGTGTTGCTGTCTATGTCTTTCTTAAAGTCTTCCAAGATTTTCCTTATCTATTTTGGAGCTCCTATGTTGGGTGTGTATATGTTTATTAGAGTTATTTCTTCTTGATGGATTGTTCCCTTAAGTATTATGAAATGCCCATCTTTGTCCCTATTTATGGCCTTCATTGTAAAATCTATTTTATCTGAAATCAGTATTGCTACTCCAGCTTTTTTTTTCATGTCCTTTTGCTTGATATATATATTTCCATCCCTTCACTCTCAATCTGTGTCGACCTTTTGTTCTGAGGTGGGTCTCTTGAAGATAGCATATATGTGGGTCATGTTGTCTTATCCATTCAGCTACCCTGTGTCTTTTGATTGGTGCATTTAATCTGTTTACATTTAAGGTTATTATTGATTGATACTTATTCATTGTCGTTTTTTCCCTTTGTGTCTGTATTCCTCTTTGGTTTTCTCTGTTTCTTCATTTTATTTATTTACTTATTTTTAGAGCAGACCCTTTAGCATTTCTTGCAATGCTGGTTTGGTAGAGATGTATTCTTTTAGTCTTTTTCTGTCTGGGAAGCTCCTTATTTCTCCTTCTATCTTGAATGAGAGCCTTGCTGGGTAGAGTATTCTTGGTTGCAGGCCTTTGTTTACCATGACTTGAAATACTTTTTGCCATTCTCTTCTGGCTTGAATTGTTTCTGTTGAATAATCATTGAATAGCCTTATTGGAGGCCCTTTATATGTTATTTGTTGTTTCTCTCTTGATGCTTTTAGAATTCTTTTTTTGTCTTTGAGATTAGCCATTTTAATAATAATATGCCTTGGTGTTGGTCTGTTTGGATTTATCTTCATTGGTACCCGCTGTGCTTCCTGAACTGGATTAATGTTTTCACTCATCATGTTAGGGAAATTTTCTATCATGACTTTTTTTAAAAGATTTTCCATTCCTTGTTTCTCTTCTCCTTCTGGTATCCCTATGATACGGATGTTGTTATGTTTCATGTTGTCCTGCAGCTCTCTTAACCCCTCTTCATTCTTGTTCAGCCTTTTTTTATTTTCTTGTACTGTCTTGGAGTATTTGTCTTCATTATCCTCCAACTCACTGATCTGGTCCTCTGCTTCCTTTAGCCTACTGTTGATTCCTTCTACTGTATTCTTCAATTCAGAAATTGTATTCTACATATCCTCCTGGCACTTATTGATAGTTTCTATGTCCTTTTTCATGCTGCTGTAGTTCTCAGTAAGTTCCTTGTAACTTCCCTGGAGTTCTTTGTAATTTCTCTGGAGTTCTTTGTAATTTCCTTGGAGTTCTTTGTAGTTTTCCTGGATTTGTTTATAGTTTTCTTTGATGTGGGTGAGCTCACTGAGCTTCTCTAGTATCATTCTTCTGAATTCCTTATCTGATGTTTCAGGTGCCCCTGTTTCATTTTGTGGTCTTTCTGGGAATTCTTCCTTTCCTTTTGGTGATGGGCTTATTCTTTTTTTCCCCATTTTGTCTGTCTGCTGTTGCTTGCTTTTTATTTTTTTGCTTTTTCCTTAGGTTAACCTGCTTTGCTTCCTTGCCTTATTTGAGCACCCTTCTGTGATAGTAGATTTGTGGAGTTCAATGTTGCATTCTCCCAGATTTTCTCCACTTGTTGTTCTTGGTATGTCCTTTATTTAGGCTGTCTGGTTGTATTCTGGGCCTGTGGGCTCCTCTCCTATAGGTCTCCACTGCCACTGGACCAGGCTCCCCTGTATCCAGATGCTGACCACTCCAGTTCTTCGGGACCTGAAGACTTCTCATGCTCCCTACCCTGTCCTCTAGCTGCTCTGGTATTTGAGAACACCAACAGCACTGCTCTCTACTCTGTTGCCATCTTCCCACCGTCTAAAAGTCTCTTTCACAAGTGATGTTGTACAGCAACATGCAAAAAAGTAAAACTAGACCAACTTACACCATACACCAGAATAAACTCAAGATGGATAAAGGACTTAAACATAAGCAGTGCCACCATAAAGGTTCCAGAGGAAAATATAGGCAGTAAAATTTTAGAGATCCTATGCAGAAATATGTTTACTGATACTTCTCCAAGGGCAAAGTAAATGAAATAACAAATAAACAAATGGGACTATATCAAACTGAAAAGTTTCTGTTCAGCTAAAGAAACCAGCAAAATTCAAAGGGAACCAACTGTATATGGGAAAACATAATTGCCAATGATACCTCAGGCAAGGGTTTGATACCCAAAACATATAAAAATTTTTGATACCCAACACCATGGAGACAGATAGCCCAATTTAAAAAATGGGCAAAAGACCTGAACTGACAAATCTTTGATGAAAACATACAAAGGGCCCAGAGACATATGAAGGGATTTCAAGCATCACTGGCCTTCAGAGAGATGCTTGTTGGATCCATAATGTGATACCACCTCACACCTGTCAGAATGGCAATTATCAACAAATCAACAAATAACAAGTGTTGGTGAGGATGTGGCAAACACTGGTGGACTGTTGGTTGGAATGCAGACTGGTGCAGGCACTATGGAAAACAGTATGGAGTTTCCTTAAAAACTACAAATGGTATTGCCTGATGATCCAGCAGTTCCACTACTATGACTATACCCAAAGAATCCTGAAACACTAATTCATAACAACCTATGTGCCTGTATGTTCAAGCAGCACTATTCACAACAGTGAAGTACTGGAAACAGCCTAAGTGCCCATCAGTGTGTGAATGGAGCAAAAACCTCTGGTATATTTACACAATACAATACTGCACAGCAGAAAGAAAGAAGGAACTCCTACCCTTTGTAACAATATGGATGGACCTGGAAAGTATTATGAAATAATCCAGTCAGTGAAAGACAAATGCCATGTGATCTCACCCACTATAGTACAATAATGAACAAAATAAGCAAAACAGAGCCAGATACATGAATACAATGAATAGACATTCAGTGGGCAGAGGGAAGGGAGTGGAGAGGATGAGGCAAAGAAGGGGAGCAGTTTATTCAAGGAACTAGCATGGAAGAACCATGGACATGGACAAGTGGGATTGACTTTGTGTGGGGAATGGGTGAATGGGGAAGGGGACAAAGAGGAGGAAATGGATGGATGTAATACAACAATGATAAAATTAAATTTAAAAAAGGTTGCTGTAGCTATACAGGGTCATTTTTGACTCCATATACATTTTTATGCATTTTTGCTAGGTCTGAAATATGACGTTGGTATTTTAATAGGGATTGCATTGAATCTGTAGATGGCTTTGGGTAGTATGGATATTTCTATGATGTTAATTCTTGCCACCCATGAGCATGGTATATGGTTCCATTTATTTGTAATTTGTATTTTTTTTTTAATTTTTTTCTTCAGTGTTCTGTAGTTTTCTGAATACAAGTCATTTATCTCCTTGGTTAAATTTATTCTTAGGTACTTTATTTTTTTTATTCCTTTAGTAATTGGGATTTGTTTTCTAGTTTCTTTCTCTGATGTTTTACTGTTGGTGCATACAAATGCCTTCCATTTCTGGATATTGACTTTGTATCCAGCTATTTTGCCAAATTTGCTAATTAGGTTGAGTAGATTTTTAGTGGAGTCTACAGGGTTTTCTATGTATGCTCTCATGTCATCTACAAATAATGACAATTTTACTTCTTCCTTTCCAATTTGGATGCCTTTGATTCCTTTTTATTATCTGATCACAGTGGCTAGAACTTCCAAAACTATGTTGAATAGAAGTGGGGAGAGTGGACAACTTTTTCTTCCCTTCCTGATCTTAAGGGAAGAAATTTCATTTTTTACCCATTGAGTATGATCTTAGCAGCAGGTTTATAGTATATGACCTTTATTATATTGAGGTATGCTCTTTCTATTCCTATCTTGCTGAGCATTTGTATCATAAAAGGGTGCTGTACTTTATTAAATGACTTTAGAGACTCTATGGAAATGATCATGTTTTTTTTTGTTTCAGTTTGTTTATGTGGTGTATTACATTTATTGATTTGCAAATATTGTCCCATCTCTGACTTCTAGGATGAATCCCACTTCATCATGGTGTATGATCTTTTTAATGTATTGCTGGATCTGGTTGGCCAATATTTTTTTGAGAATTTTAGCATCTATGTTCATCAGAGATATTGGCCTATAGTTTTCTTTAGTGTCTTGGAATGCAAACACTCTAGTTTCTTGACCTGGTTTGGGGATAAGAAGACTACTGACCTCATAGAAAGAGTTCAGGAGTATTTCCTCTTCTTGAATTTTTTGGAATAGATTGAGAAAGATAGGAATTAGTTGTTCCCTGAATGTTAGGTAAAATTCACCTGTGTAGCCATCTGGTTCAGGACTCTTGTGTGCTGGCAGGTTTTTTTTATTACTTCTTCAATTTCACTAGTTGTTATTGGTTTATTTAGGGATTCTGCTTCTTCTTGATTCAGTTTTGGTAGTTCATACATTTCCAGAAATCAGACCATTTTACCCAGGTTGTCAAACTTCTTGTCATATAGCTATTTGTAGTAATTTCTTCCAATACTTTGTATTTCTGAAGTATCAGTTGTGACTTCTCCTCTGTTATTTCTGATTTTGTTTATTTAGGTCCTCTCTCTTTTTTTCTTGATGAGTCTAGTTTAAAGCTTATCAATTTTGTTTACCTCTTCAAAGAATCATCTTCTGGCTTTATTGATCCTTAGAATTGTGCTTTTTGTCTCTATATCATTTAGTTCTGCTCTGATTTGATAATTTCCTTCCTTCTACTTGCTCCGGGCTTCATTTGTTGAAGCTTTTCCAGTTCTTGTAGTTTTATTATTAGATTGTTCATATGAGTTTCTTCTCAACTTTTTAGGTAGGCCTCTATTGCTATGAATTTCCCTCTGAGGACTGCCTTCACTGTGTCCCATACATTTTGGAGTGTTGTGTATTCATTTTTGTTTATTTCCAACATCTTTTTATTTTCTTCTTTGATGTCATTGTTAACCTATTTACTACTTAATAGCATGTTATTCGGCCTCTTTGAATTAGAATGGTTTTGGGTTTTTTCCTTATGGTTGTTTCTAGTTTCAATCCATTATGATCTGAGAACATGCTTGGTATAATTTCAGGGTTTGTTTGTTTGTTTGTTTTGTTTTTTAATTTGTAGAAGCTAGTCTTGTGTCCTACCATGTGGTCTATCTTTGAGGGTGTTACATGTGCATTTGAAAAGAATGTGTATTTTGCTTCTTTGGAGTGAAAGTTCTGTAAAGGTCAGTTAAGTCCATTTCATCTAGAATGTGTTCAATGCTACATTATCCTTGATGGTTTTTTGCTTGGAAGATTTGTCCTTTGTTGATAATGGGGTATTAATTCCCCTACTATTTGGATGTTGCTGTCTATATCCTTCTTGAAGTACTCTAAGATTTTCCTTATATATTTGGGTGCTCCTGTGTTGGGTGCATATATGTTTATAAGGGTTATATCTTCTTGGTGGTTTGTTCCCTTAAGTATTATGAAATTTCCTTCTTTGTCTCTTTTTATGGCCTTCATTGTAAAAATATGTTTTGTCTGATATAAGTATTGCTACTCTAGCTTTTTTTTAAATATCCATTTGCTTGAAATATATTTTTCCATCCCTTCACTTTCAGTCTGTGTCAATCTTTTGTTCTGAGGTAGGTTTCTTGTAGACAGCATATATGTGGGTTATGCTTCCTTATCCATTCAGCTACCCTATATCTTTTTATTGGTTGATGTAATGCACTTACATTTAATGTTATTATTGACCAGTACTTCTTCATTGGCATTTTTCCCCTTTGTACCTGTGTTTCTCTCTGTCACTCTCTGTTTATTCATATTTTTAAAGCAGGCCCTTTAGCATCTATTGCAATTCTGGTTTGATGGAGATGTATTCTTTTAGTCTTCTTTTGTCTGGGAAACTCCTTATTTCACCTTCCATTTTAAGAGAGAGGCTTGCTTGGTAAAGTATTCTTGGTTGCAGGCCTATGTTTTTTATTACTTGGAGTATTTTTTGCCATTCCTTTCTGGATTGTATTGTTTCTGTTGAGAAATCATTTGATAACTTTATTGGATCCCCCTTGCATGTTATTTGCTGTTCCTCTCTTGATGGTCTTAGGGTTCTCTTCTTGTCTTTGAAATTTTCCATTTTAATTATGATATATCTTGGGGTGGGTCTATTTGGGTTCATCCTCATTGGGACCCTCTGTACTTCATGTACTTGAGTGACATTTTTGCTGACCAAAAAGTCATTTTGCTGACCAAGTTAGGAAATTTTTCTATCATTACTTTTTCAAACAAATTTTCTATCCCTTGCTTTTCTTTTCCTTCTGGTATCCGTATGATACAGATATTATTGTGTTTCACATTGTTCTGCAGCTCCCTTACAACCTCTGTATTTTTTTTTTTTTCAGTCTTTTTTCATTTAGTTGCACTATCTGGTTATTTTTTTCCATATTGTCCTCCAATTTGCTGATCTATTCCTCTACTTCCTTTAACCTGCTTTGGATTTCTTCTATTGTGTTCTTCAGTTCAGAAATTGTATTCTTCATTTCCTCCTGGTTCTTATTGATGGTTTCTATGTCCTTTTTAATGCTGGTGTAATTTTCAGTAAGTTCCTTGTAGTTGCCCTGGAGTTCCCTGGAGTTTTCTTTGAGCTCACTCAGCTCACTGAACTTTCTTATAACCATTTCTTTGAATTTCATGTCTGATAGTTTGCTTGTTTCTATTTCATTTGGCATTCTATCTGGTGATTACTCCTTTCCTTTCAGTGATTGACTGTTTCTTTTCTCCCCACTTTTGGTATCTGTTGTTACTTGTTTTTGTTTCTTGATTAATGTGCTTTGAATCCCTGCCTTTGTGGAGTGCCTTTCTGTGGTAGGAGACTTATGGGTTCAGTTGTGCAGTCTCATACATTTCTGCCACTTGGTTTTTCACTCCAGCTGGCTAATTGAGAGACACTCCTTCTACCACATCTCATATACTGTTTTATTCATTTGCTCCTAAAACAGAATCACTAGTCCACGCAAAATAACAACACCTTCTAATATATCTTACACCCTTAATTGCACTTTTGACTGCATATGAGCCTAGCTTAATATCTATACCCTCAAAGATTACCCCACCCTTAATCACACCCTCAGCTACAAATGAGCCAGTCTTTATAAGAATGTAAGTATAATAAGACTATTATAAGAGCAGAAAGACAACTGAACTGCCTGAAATATGGATAGTTCTTGAGAGGTGCAAAAAACAGTAGCAAAGATAATGGCAAGAAATGGCAGGGAGGTGTAAGGGAGAAAGTAAACTACCTCTTATGTGGGAATGAGCTGGGGAGAGTCAGAGTGCAGTGAGAAAATACAAGTGGACAGTGTTGAGCCTAATCAGGAGTTATATATATTTATACTTTCACATATATATACATACACACACACACACACACACACACACATATATATATATGTATGTATATATATATTTGCATGAGAGAACAAACCGACATATGTAAAAAAAAAAAGTACCTTAAGAAAATTGACATAAAATAAAATAAAGTGAAAAAGGAAAAAATTGCAAAAAATTATGAATCCTGTTGGTGAAAAAGATTCACCACTGCACTATCAGCAATGTATGATCTAGTATATTTCCTATAGGTGAGATGGGAGCATGAGGTAAAAAAAGAAAGAGATTGGGAGACATCTGGATAAGTTTGTAAAGATGCCGCATCTACCTCCTTATCAACCCTCAGTGAACACTGATTGGTCAAGGTGGAGAGAGGACAAGTGTATTTTTTGAACAGAAAAAAACAATGTGTAGCACCTAATAGTGTGCACACGCACGCACGCACACGCAAATGACTTTAAGAGGCTAGAGAGGGGAGAAATACTTAAGGTGAAGAATGGGAATGAGTTGTAGCAGGATAGAAAGTAGACTTTAAAGCAAGAGTAAGAAAAGGATTTTGGGTCAATGAATTGAGAGAAGGGAGGAGTAAAAATATGGAATTTGGGATACACTTTAATATAAAAACACTATTTACTTAAAATGCACTAAATTTGAGAACTAGAGGTAGCTATTTTAAAAGGATATGTGGAGGTTTTTTAATTCATGCAGCTCTCAGTGTAATTCAGGTGCTTGAGGTTAGCAGAGATCCAATTTGGGGTGTGTCACAGTCAGGGCTGGATCCAAATGCCACGCTCCAATAGGCTGAGGCTCTGGCAACCAGATTCCAGCAGCCAGGCTCCCCTGGTTCCACATAGGCCACTCTCTTCACTGCTGGTTCTTCAAAGCAGGCTCTGGGCTCCAGGCTGAGGGTGGTGGTGAGCAGCTGCTGGCTGCACAGTTTCCTAGGTGAGTTCTGCTGTTGGGGGCACATTGCTGCTTATGCGAACAGCTGCCTCTCTTCTCTTTCTTCTCTCTTGATGGTTTGGTGTAGGCAGGACTGTGGGCTCCAAGGTGATGGCTTGCTGCTGCTAGCTCTGGCACTGGTGCTGATGCTGGCTTTGAGTGCTCCTACTCTCTCGTGCAAATTTTGCATGCAAGCCCTGCAGGATGAGGGCCATGCTGTGTGGGAGAGGCACGGGTTGCGAGCTGCCCTCTCCACTGCTGGTGGCTGCAGCTCTGCTTTTTTGCTGCAGGCACCTGTGCACTTTTGCACACTCCTGCCTGGCACCACCTGCAGAGGACCTCTTGTCCCCAGGCTCTGACTCCTTCTCTCTCAGCCACTGAGCATGGCACTCAATCTCTTCCCTACAGGTGCTCAACTCTCAGTTCTCCCAAGTTTGCTGCTCAAATATCCACTCACTCCTGGTTCTCTGCAGCCTCTGGACTGTGTATCTCAGAATCTATATGCTTACCACACTAATTCTCCCTGGAATTATGTCTTCTTTTCTTTTCTCTTGGGTAAGTAACTAGGAGTGGTATGGCTGGGTTGTACAGCTGGGGTACTTTAAATCTTTAAGTAACTGTTGATTCCTGTTCAACATGACAACATAAGAGGTTTTGACTGTGTCTCCCATAGACACAACAAATCCATTGTTATATATGGAAAATTAGATATAAAATAAATCCATAAACTAGCTTAGCAACAACTAAACATCAGATAAATGAGAAAAAATGCACATCAGAATGAGTAGAAGCTGAGACACAATCTCACCATAAATACCATCCCCAACCCCAACCCAATGATGCACAACTAGGAAGGAATCCACAACTTCTATCTTCCTTCTGAGGAGTAAAGACTTTAAACCTCGCACTTGAACCACAACTTTTAAGACTTCCAACTGAGAGACAGGTCTCCAAAACATTTATATTTTGAAGCCAACATTGCTTATGAACACGCAAAGCTATAGCAAACACAGAGATAGTTTTTAAAAGGCTTCCCTTTTGGACTCACCCTAGCTATTTTCCCAGGGTCCAGTGCAGAGGCACACTAAAATTCATTCAGTCTTTTTTGTGAAAGAGACTTAATTGTGATCTTAAAAGCTGCAGCCTGAGGGGCAGGCTTCTAACATAAAACACATTAATAAAATAAATTGAAGAAGATATAAATAAATGAAAATGTATCCCACATTCATAGAACAAAAGAATTAATATTGTTAATATTGTTAAGATATCCATTCTAGCCAAAACAATCAAAATTTTTATACGGATTCAGTGCAATCCCTATCAAAATTCTAATGAAATTATTCACAGAAATAGAACAAGCAGTCCCAAAATTTGTAGAGAACCACCAAAAATACTCAGAAATCTGTCAGGCAGCCGTGTTCTGAGAAATCACCCAGAGACCAGTGTGGGAACTGGTATTGAGTTTATTGAGGGTTGAGGGGGAAGGAGCTGCTCCTGGACTCCCTGGAGGGCCCTTAAGCGCAGCTCCTTAGAGACTGAAGAGCCCTCCAGAGTCTCTATGGAATTGAAAATCCCAGTTCTCCCTATGGGCCTATAGGAATCTCATTGAAGACTTGTGCCAGTGTGTTTTTAAACTTGCAGCCATGCATTTCAGTAAGGGTGAGCAAGAGGGTTTCCAGCATTCTGCTGTTCTGCCCGGGGTTAATTTCCATATCCCAGGGAGTGTTAATTTCCCCCCTTAGGTGGATTCCTGCTGCATCCTGTTGTTCTGACCAGGTTCACATTCCATCCTGGCTGCCTCTATCTCTGACATTTCTAACATTTTGTTTGAAATAAAAGGATGGGGCTGAGACTCAGGGTTGCAAGGAAAGAGGGTGCTGTGGTTATTCTAACTACTTTCTGCTGACCATGGATCATTGTTCAAGGGGATTCTGCTCCTGTTCAAGTGGAGTATGTCTCAGTCTAGTGGATAAGCTGGTAGTGGTAATCCATCAGCATTATAATTGAGTGGGTAGCCTATGCAATGGCTGCACTGACAATACTGTGAATAAAGCTGATGAGAAGGCATATGAAATATGGACCTATGATTAGGCCAAGGATTTAAAGAATGAATGGGGTAATCAGGGAAACAAGAACGGCCTGGAGGGGGAAAGAAAAATAGGATAAAAATGTCCTAAACCATGTCTCACCATAAGCTTGATATTTTAATCACTGGATAATATCTATATTTCTTTTGAGGACTAAGATTTTCTTCTACCTGGCCTGTTGTGTTTATATAGAAGCAACATGTCTCATTCAGTATGGCATGCATTCTGCCTGCTTCAGTGGTAAGAACATCAAGTGACCTTCTACTCTGTAGGACTACAAGAGCCAGACTTGGGGGCTTTCTGTTGATCTTGAATGACATTGACTGGCATTCCACATCTGTGGGAGAGGGATAGAGATATTAAGTACTGACCTCTCCACCAGGGAGATGCCAGCAAACCAAAACATGCCTTTTATGATGCTATATCCTATACCCAGGTTCTCAAGAATGGGATTGTTATGGGCATGATATCCCCATTCCACTATATCAAGACCCATGCTAATAAACCTTGCCCTTCAGGGTATGAAGGTTAAATAGATCCCCAGAAAAAACCCAAGGTTTGGAATGGCTTCTGAGGTTGCCATTTCACCTGGAGTTAAGATAGTGGCTCTGGAGACTAAGGTGACTACAGTACATATACATGCCTAATACCAGGGAAGAATTAGACAAGCATAGCTTCCACATAGGAAATAATAGCCACTTCCCTGGAAGGAGATAACAGAAATGATTGGTGGGCATGGAGAATATGGTGTTGTCTCATTGTCACCCAGGCAAGATGGAGAAGAGAGGGTGTTGCTAGGGTTTTGGGTTCTGTCGGCTGTGAAGATTGAGGAACAGAAGGAAAGGAAGGGAACCATCATAGGTTTGAAAATGAGAAATAGAATCAAAAGCTATTCCAGACCTCTCACCAATGCTTATGCTAAGTCCATGCATACTATATAAAGGCATAATAGCTTTGCATGTAAGGAACCTTGCCAACTTCCCACCAGGTTTTCCAGTGAATATGAAGTTGTGACTGGAAACTGTCTGCTGATTTTATTCCCAGGTTCCAGCAACACTGGAAGTGATGATAGGGAAGACTATTGTTTCAATGAAAGGTATAATTTAAAGCCCCTAACTCTAGGACAGGGAATGGCAGCAGAGTTGCTGAATGAGGAGTTGTAAGCAAAGAGAGGAATCCAAAACACAGGGATTCTGGGCCATATATATGGGTTACTTTTCCCACTGGCTCTGCTTGTCAGCTTCTAGCAGTTTGGGAGTGAAGCCTGTAGTAAAAATTAATCTGCCTGGGGTTTAGGACCAGTAGGATGGTAAGGTTGGAAGGGAAAGCAAAGAGCTTAATAGTGGTATCTATAGGAAAGTTGGGGCATATCCAACAATTGTTCTAATGTGTAACACTGGAAATCTCCTGGATGCAGGAGTCAAGAGATGTCTGGCAGTTTTAGAAGGCAAAAAACTCAGAAGGAAAATAAAAATTAAAAACAAAACAAAAAAACAAACAAACAAACAAACAAAAAACAGAGGTAGGAGATGGAAGGTGAAATAAGGAGTTTCCTAGACAAAAGAAGGCCAAAAGAATACATCTCCACCAAACAAGCTAAACGTCTGCTTTAAAAAGATGACACAGAGCATGATAGAGAGGTATACACGAACAAAAGGGGAAATGTCAGTGAGGTACCTATCAATAATAACATTAAATATAAATGGATTAAATGCACTAATAAAAAGACATAGGGTAGCTGAATGGATAAGGAAGCATGACTCACATATACACTGTCTACAAGAAATCCACCTCAGAACAAAAGCTTTGACACAGACTAAAAGTGAAGGATGGAAAAATATATTTTAAGCAAAGGATATTTAAAAAAAGGCTGGGGTAGCAATACTTATATCAGACAAATAGATTTTATAAGGAAGGCCATAAAAAGAGACAAAGAATGGCATTCAATAATACTTAAGGAAACAAACCACCAAAAAGATATAACCCCTGTAGGGAAATTTATAGCAATACAGGCCTTCCAAAAAAGGTTACAAGAAGTTTATTAAAAAGACCTAACCACAAAGGTGCAAAAACTAGAGGAGCAACAACAAACAAAGGCCAGAGCAAGTAGAAGGAAGGAAATCATCAAGATCAGAGCAGAACTAAATAACTCAGAGATTCAAAGCACAATTCGAAGAATCAACAGGTCCAGGAGCTGGTTCTTTGAAAAAATAAACAAAATTGACAAGCCCTTATCCAGACTCATCAAGAAAAAGAGAGACAGGACCCAAATAAACAGAATCAGAACTGAAAGAGGGGAAATCACAACTGATACCTCAGAAATACAAAAGATTGTAAGAAATTACTACAAACAACTCTATGACAAAAAATATGACAACCTGGATGAAATGGACACATTTCTGAAAAGGTATAATCTACCAAAACTGAACCCAGAAGAAGCAGAAAGCCTGAATAGGCCAATAACAACTAGTGAAATTAAAGAAGTCATCCAAAATCACCCAAAGCACAAAAGCCCTGGACCAGATGGCTACACAGGTGAATTTTACCAAATATTTAAAGAACTAACTCCTATCCTGCTCAAACTACACCAAAAAATACAGGAAGAGGGAAGACTCCCAAACTCTTTCTATGAGGCCAATATTACTCTAATCCCAAAACCAGGGCAAGATCCAACTAAGAAAGAAAGCTACAGGCCAATATCGCTGATGAACATAGATGCTAAAATTCTCAACAAAATATTGGCCAATCGAATTCAGCACTACATTACAAAGATCATACACAATGATCAAGTGGGCTTCATCCCAGGGATGCAAGGATGGTGCAACATTCATAAATCAATCAATGTAATACACCACATCAACAAATTGAAAGATAAAAAACATATGATCGTATCAATAGATGCTGAAAAAGCATTTGATAAAGTGCAGCAACCATTTATAATAAAAACCCTCAGCCAAATAGGAATAGAGGGAGCATACCTCAACATCATAAAGGCCATCTATGAGAAACTTAACGGACAAAAACTGAAAGCTTTCCCCCTAAGGACAGGAACGAGACAAGGCTGTCCACTTTCTCCACTTCTATTCAACATTGTCTTGGAAGTTCTAGCTATAGCCATCAGAGAAGAAAAAAGAATCAAAGGTATCCCAATTGGAAAGGAGGAAGTCAAACTGTCATTATATGCAGATGATATGTATGATAGTGTACATACAAAACCCGATAGGCTCCACCAAAAATGTACTCAACCTAATAAGCAAATTTAGCAAAATAGCTGGGTATAAAGTCAATATCCAGAAATCAAAAGCATTTTTGTATACCAATAATGAAACAACAGAAATAGAAGCGAAAACATAAATCCCATTTACCATACCAACAAGAAAAATAAAGTACCTAGGAATCAACTTAACTAAGGAGGTAAAAGACCTGTACTCAGAAAACTACAGAACAATGAAGAAAGAAATCAAGGAAGACACAAATAAATGGAAGCATATACCATGTTCATGGATGGGAAGAATTAACTTCATTAAAATGTCCATACTACCCAAAGCAATCTACATATTCAATGCAATCCCAATTAAAATACCAATGACAGACTTCACAGAAATAGAAAAAATACTTCAAAAATTTATATGGAGCTAAAAATGCCCATGAATAGCCACCACAATCTTGAGAAAGGAGAACAAGGTAGGAGGAATCACAATACCGTACTTCAAACTATACTACAAGGCTACTGTCATCAAAACAGCCTGGTACTGGCATAAGAATAGACATATAGCTCAATGGAACAGAATAGAGAGCCCAGAAATTAACCCAGGACTCTATGGTCAACTAATATTTGACCAAGGGGGAAGGAACATCCAATGGAGTAAAAACAGTCTCTTCAACAAATGGTGTTGGGAGAACTGGACAGCAACATGCAAAAAGGTAAAACTAGACCACCAACTTACACCATACACCAGAATAAACTCAAGATGGATAAAGATTTAAATATAAGCAGTGCCACCATAAAGGTCCAGGAGAAAAATATAGGCAGTAAATTTTCAGATTCCTACGCAGAAATATGTTTACTGATACTTCACCAAGGGCAAAGGAAATCAAAGAACGAATCAAGAAATGGGACTATATCAAATTGAAAAGTTTCTGTTCAGCTAAAGAAAATA
>PVIW01017153.1:0-14776 GCA_004026585.1 Noctilio leporinus
TTCCTCTAGCCTACTGTTGATTCCTTCTACTGTATTCTTCAATTCAGAAATTGTATTCTTCATTTCCTCCTGGCACTTATTGATAGTTTCCATGTCCTTTTTCATGCTGTTGTAGTTCTCAGTAAGTTCCTTGTAACTTCCCTGGAGTTCTTTGTAATTTCCTTGGAGTTCTTTGTAATTCCCCTGGAGTTCTTTGTAACTTCCCTGGAGTTCTTTGTAATTTCCCTGGAGTTCTTTGTAGTTCTCCTGGAGTTGTTTATAGTTTTCTTTGATGTGGCTGAGCTCACTGAGCTTCTCTATCATCATTCTTTTGAATTCCTTATCTGATATTCCAGGTGCCTCTGTTTCATTTTGTATTCTTTCTGGGGATTTCTTGCTTTCCTTTTGGTGATGGACTGATTCTTTTTTTCCCCATTTTGGGTGTCTGTTCTTCCTTGCTCTTTCTTTCTTTCTTTCTTTCTTTTTGTTCTTTCCTTGGGTTAACCTGCTTTGCTTCCCTGCCTTAGTTGAGCACCCTTCTGTGATAGGAGATTTGTGGAGTTCAGTGTTGTCGTCTCCCAGGTTTTCTCCACTTGCTGTTCTTGGTGTGTCCTTTATTTGGGCTGTCTGGTTGTATTCTGGGCCTGTGGGCTTTTTATCAGAAACAAAAACAAACAAAAAGAAAAACAAAAAAACAAAAGAAAACAAAAAATACAAAAACAAAACACAAAAAACCACACCAAACCAAACCAAACCAAACCAAACCAACCAAACAAACAAACAAAAAAAAAATGCAAAAGGAAAAAAGAAATAAAATCGATAATAATAATAATAAGAAAGGGTTTAGATGGCTGTTCACCCTTAATAATCCCTGACTGGTCCAGATGGAGCCTGGACCTGAGGGCTTTTCACAGAGGAAAAAAAAGAAAAGAAAGAAAAAAAGGGAGAAAGTCACAAGAGAAAGAGAAATCATTATTAATAAAGAAAAAGTTTAGGTGTCTGTTCACCCTTTATGGTCTCTACTTGGTCCAGGTTGAGCCAGGACCAGTGGGTTTTATCAGGGAGAAAAGAAAGGAGAAAGAAAGACAGAAAACAACAACAACAACGGGGGTGGGGTGGGGTGAAAAAGTCACAAGACAAAGAGAAATCAATATTAATAAAGAACGGTTTTAGCTGTATGTTCCCCCTTTATGATTTCTGAATCATCCTGGTGGAGCCAGAACCTGTGGGCTTTACCAGGAAGAAAAGGAAAAGAAAAATTAAAAAATAAAAAAGAAGAAGAAAGAAAAGAATAAAGAAAGGGTTTAGAAAGGCTGGGGAAGGGAGGAATACTTAGATTGAGGATAGGGAATGCGTTATAGCCACAGAGTGAGTAGACTTTAATTCAAGAGTAGGGGGAGGGTCTTGGGTATTTAGGTGAATTGAGGTATCTTGGGGATTAAGAATATATGAGAAGTAACTTTTGCAAAGGATATGTTGGGGATTAATAGTTCATATTGCTCTCGGTATAACTCAGGTGTTTGAGATTGGCAGCAATCCCTTTCCTGAGGCTGCCTCTTTTTCTTGGTCAGGACTTTACAGTCTATAGTATATATTCTAGCCAGTCCTGGGGCATGGCAGGGCCTCTGATTGTCACAGTAGGGCGATTCTGAGTGTCTGCCCCCAGGTAGGCTGGGCCTTCTGCAGCCTAGCTGGGTTTTAGGGCTGCCAATATTCCTGAGCCCGCAGGGTGCCCCCTCCCACTCCTGGTGGAGGTTCCTGTCCAGGACGAGCACCCAGCACCCCTGCAGGGCAGCCCACAACTTCGCTGGTCCCTGTGACCACTGGCCCCGCCCCCGCAGTTCCGGGAGGAAGCCGCCCCTGTCTGTCAACACTGTCCAGTGTCCACCTACACTGTCCCGCCCTTCCAGGGCGGGCACCACTCCTCCAAGCCAACCAGCTCTCTGAGAAGTTTTTTCTTGGCCTCTGTGGTGAGCCCCTCCCAGGCGTGGGCGGTGCAGCCTTTGTCTCTGGCAATGGCGGGTCAGTTCCCCAGTTACTAGTTACTAGCTCGCCTGCTCACCCTTTGGAGTTTCTGTGGAGCCTGGGTGCATACGTGGGTGTGCAGGGCTGGGCCTCCCCTCTCGCAGGGGCTTCTAGTAGCTGTTTTCTCAGTGGCCCAGCAGCACATGTTTCGACCCTCTTGCCGCCCTGGCTGTTGCACTTCCCCGATCCCCCACTCCATCTTCCTGCAGGACTCTTCTCCTCTGCCTCTAGCCCCGCACCAAGCCTCCTCTCCATGTTGCCTGAGGGAGTCTTTCACACAGTCCCTCCCCTGTAAGAGTTCAATTGTGCATTCCGAAAGGCATTTGCCTTCCCCACCCCCACTTCACTGTTGAGACTTACAGTCACCAGGGAGCCCAGAGCTGGCACCAGTCAAACTCGCCCTCCTGGGCAGAAACACCACTACCCAGAGCCTACCACTGTCCACCAGCCTGTCAGTCAGGAATGCCTCAAATACTGTCATACTGGCCTCCTCTGCCTCTGGGCTGTGCTCCCCTGTGTCCAGATGCTACCCTTTTCAATCCCAAGAATCCTAAAGAACTCTCACACTCCCAATCATCTCGGATAGCTGCTTTGGTACTCCAGAATACCATCAGCACTGCTCTCTACTCTTTCGCGATCTTCCCTCCTCTTATAGTACTTTCTGACATATGTTAAACCTATTGTAGAATTAGCACAGTTCTAATAAGAAGAATCATTGGAGTAATCGAAAGGGTAAGATTCCATAGAACTTTGCGATTTCTTCAGGAAACTCTGTGTTATGGCACAGGCCCCATTAGGAAATACACAGTTTCCTAGTTTCAAGTGCTACAAATATGAGAAACTGAACCTTACATTAATTATACACAAATTCAAGCTAACTCATTCATTCTACACCAGATTTCATTATTCGAGTGGAGAATCTCCATACCATTAAGAAAACCCTTACTTTGATTACCAGCAGTTTGAGTTTCCTTGTACAGTGGAAACTCCAGTTTTCCTTATAGCACATTCTGATGCATGTTAAGCTATAGCAGAATTAGCACAGTTATAAATTGAAGAATCAATGGATAAATGAAAATAGGAAGTTTCCATACAACTTTGGTGTTTCTTCAGGAATCTCTGTGTTATAGCATAGGCCTACATGGGAAATACGGGTTTTCCTAGTTTCAAGAGGTACAAATATGAGAAACTGAACCGTACATTGATTCCAAAGTGAAATTCAAGCTAATTCATTCATTCAACATCTGATTTCATTATTTACATTGAGAATCTTCATACATTTCAAAAAAATACATCCTTTGTTTATTATAACTGTTTCTGATTCCTTGTACAGTAGAAAATCCAGTGTTTCTTATAGCACTTTCTGATGCATGTTAAAGCTATAGCAGAACTAGCGCAGTTCTAACTTGAAGAATCACTGGAGTAATGGAAATGATAAGTTTCCATAGAATTTTGCAGTATCTTCAGGAATCTCTCTGTTATGGCATAGGCCCTCACAGGAAATACAGAATTTCCTAGTTTGAAGTGATACAAATAAAATAAACTGAACCTTACCTTGATTCCAAACATAAATTGAAGCAAACTCATTCATTCTACACCAGATTTCATTATTTCCATTGAGAACCTTCATACAATTCAAAGAAACACATAAATTGTTCATTAGCTCTGTTTCTGCTTCCTTGTACAGTAGAAACTCCAGTGTCTCTTACAACATATTCTGACACATGTTAAATCTATAGCGAAACTAGTGCTGTTCTAATTTGAAGAATCACTAAAGTAATGGAGATGGTAAGTTTCCATTGAACTTTGCTGTTTCTTCAGGAATCTCTGTGTCATGGCATAGGCATACATAGGAAATACAGGGTTTTCAAGTTTCAAGTGTTACAAATATGAGAAATTAAACCTTACATTGATTAAAACCACAAATTCAACAAACTCATTCATTCTATACCAGATTTCATTATTTGAGTGGAGAATCATCATACAATTCAATGAAACGCATACTTTGTTCATTAGCTCTGTTTCTGCTTACTTGTCCAGTATTAACTCTAGTGTTTCTTATAGCATTTTCTGAGGACTGTTAAAGCTATAGCAGAACTAGCGCAGTGCTAACATGAAAAATCACTGAAGTAAAGGAAATGGTAAGTTTCCACAGAACTTTGCTGTTTCTTCAGGAATCTTTGTGTTAATGCATAGTCCTACATAGGAAATACAGGGTTTTCAAGTTTAAAGTGTTACGAATATGAGAAACTAAACATTCAATTGATTCTAAAGGCAAATTCAAGCTAACTCATTCATTCTATACCAGATTTCATTATTTACCTTGAGAATCTTAATACCATTGAAAAAAACACTTACTTTGTTCATTAGCTCTGTTTCTGCTTACTTGTACAGAAGAAACCGCAGTGTTTCCTACAGCACATTCTGACACTGGTTAGAACTGAAGCAGAAATGACACAGTTCTAATTTGAAGAATGAGTGGAGTAATGGAAATGGTAAGTTTCCATAGAACTTTGCTGTTTCTTCGGGAATCTGTGTTATGGCATAGGCCTGCATAGGAAATACAGAGTTTCCTAGTTTCAAGTGTTACAAATATGAGAAACAGGACCTTTCATTGATTCCAAAGACAAATTCAAGCTAACTCATTAATTCTACACCAGATTTCATTATTTGCATTGAGAATCTTCATACCATTGAAAGAAACTCTTACGTTGTTCATTAGCGGTGTTTCTGCTACTTGTAAAGTAGAAATTCCAGTGTTTCTTATAGCACTTTCTAACGTATGTTAGAAATATTGCTGAACTAACACAGTTATAACAAGAAGAATCACTGGAGTAATGGAAATGGTAAGTTTACGTACAACTTTGATTTTTCTTCAGGAATCTCTATGTTATGACATAGGCCTGCATAGGAAATACTGGGTTTCTTAGTTTCAACTGTAACAAATATGAGAAACTGAATCTTCCATTAATTCCAAAGACAAATTCAAGCTAACTCATTCATTCAACACAAGATTTCACCATTTACATTGAGAATCTTCATATCATTCATAGAAACACTTACTTTTTTCATTAGCTCTGTTTATGCTTATTGTACAGTAGAAACTCCCGTGTTTCTTACAGCACTATCTAACGTAAGTTGGATCTATAGCACAACTAACACAGTTCTAACTTGAAGAATCACTGGAGTAATGGAAAAGGTAAGTTTACATAGAACTTTGCAGTTTCTTTAGGAATCTCTGTTTAAGACATACGCCTGCATAGGAAATACTGAGTTTCTTTGTTTGAAGTGTTACAAATATGAGAAAATGAATCTTATATTGCTTCCAAAGACAAACTCAAGCAAACTCATTCATTCTACACCAGATTTTATTATTGGCATTAAGAATCTTCATACCATTCAAAGAAACACTTACTTTGTTCATGAGCTCTGTTTCTGCTTGCATGTACAGTAGAAATTTAAGTGTTTCTTATATCGCTTTCTAACGTATGTTAGAACTATAGCAGAACTAACACAGTTTTAACTTGAAGAATCACTGGAGTAATGGAAAAGGTAAGTTTATATAGAACTTTGCTGTTTCTTCAGGAATCTTTGTGTTATGGCATAGGCCTGCATAGGAAATACTGGATTTCTTAGTTTCAAGTGTTACAAATATGAGACACTGTATCTTCCATTCATTCCAAAGGTAAATTCAAGCTAACTCATTCATTCTGCATCAGATTTCACCATTTGTACTGGGAATCTTCATATCATTCAAAGAAACACTTACTTTGTTCATTAGCTCTCTTTCTGCTTACTAGTAGAGTAGAAACTCCAGTGTTTCTTCCAGCACATTCTAACGTAAGTTGGAACTATAGCACAATTAACACTGTTCATACTTAAAGAATCACTGGAGTAATGGAAAAGGTAAATTTACATAGAACTTTGCTGTTTCTTTAGGAATCTCTGTTTATGACATTCGCCTGCATAGGAAATAATGAGTTTCGTAGTTTCTAGTGTTACAATTATGAGAAAATGAATAAATCCATTGATTCCAAGGATAAATTCAAGCTAACTCCTTCATTCTACACCAGATTTCACCATTTGCATTGAGAATCTTCATACCACTCAAAGAAACAATTACTTTATTCATTAGCTCTGTTTCTGCTTACTTGTAAAGTATTAACTCTAGTGTTTCTTACAGCACTTTCTAATATAAGTTGGAACTATAGCACAACTAACACTGTTCAAACTTGAAGAATCACTGGCGTAATGGAAAAGATAAGTTTACATAGAACTTTGCTGTTTCTTTAGAAATCTCTGTTTATGATATATGCCTGCATAGGAAATAAGGAGTTTCTTAGTTACAAGTGTTACAAATATGAGAAACTGAATCTTCCATTGATTCCAAAGACACATTAAAGCTAACTCATTCATTCTACACCAGATTTCACCATTTGCATTGAGAATCTTCATACCATTCAGAGGAACACTTACTTTGTTCATTAGATCTGTTTCTGCTTACTTTTACAGTAGAAACTCCAGTGTTTCTTAGAGCACTTTCTAACGTAAGTTAGAACTATAGCACAACTAACACAGTTCTAACTTGAAGAATCACTGGAGAATTGGCAATGGAATGTTTACATAGAACTTTGCTGTTTCTTCAGGAATCTCTGTTTATGACATACGCCTGCATAGGAAATATTGAGTTTCTAAGTTTCAAGTGTTACAAATATGAGAATCTGAATCTTCCAATAATTCCAAAGACAAATTCAAGCTAACTCATTCATTCTACACAAGATTTCACCATTTGCATTGAGAATCTTCATACCATTCAAAGAAACACTTACTTTGTTCATTAGCTCTGTTTCTGCTTACTTGTACAGTAGAAACTCCAGTGTTTCTTATAGCACTTTCTAAAGTAAGTTAGAACTACAGCACAACTAACACAGTTCCAACTTGAAGAATCACTTGGGCAATGAAAATGGTAAGTTTACATAGAACTTTGCTGTTTCTTCAGGAATCTCTGTGTTATGGCATAGCCTGCATTGGAAATACTGTGTTTCTTAGTTTCAAGTGTTACAAATATGAGAAACTAAATTTTCCATTGATTCCAAAAAGAAATTCATGCCTACTCATTCATTTTACACCAGATTTCACCATTTGCATTGAGAATCTTCATACCATTCAAAGAAACACTTACTTTGTTCCTTAGTTCTTTTCTGCTTACTTGTACAGTTGAAACTGAAGTGTTTCCAACAACACTTTCTAACATAAGTTAGAACTATAGCACAACTAATACAGCTCTAACCAGAGGAATCAATTGGGTAACGAAAATGGTAAGTTTACATAGAACTTTTCTGTTTCTTCTGTGTTATGGCATAGGACTGCATAGAAAATACTGGGTTTCTTAGTTTCAAGTGTTACAAATATGGGAAACTGAATCTTCCATTGATTCCAAGAACAAACTCAAGCTAACTCATTCCATCAACAACAGATTTCACTATTTGCATTGAGAATCTTCATATTATTTAACGATACACTTACTTTGTTCATTAGTTCTGTTTCTGCATACTTGTACAGTTGAAACTCTAGTGTTTCTTACACCACTTTCTAACGTAAGTTACAACTATAGCACAACTAACACAGTTCTAACTTGAAGAATCACTGGAGTAATGAAAATGGCAAGATTACATAGACCGTTGTTGTTTCTTCTGGAATCTCTGTGTTTTCGCATAGGCCTGCATAGGAAATACTGGGTTTCTTAGTTTCAAGTGTTACAAATATGAGAACATGAATCTTCCATTGATTCCAAAAACAAATTCAAGCTAACTCACTCATTCAACACCAGATTTCACCATTTGCATTGAGAATCTTCATATCATTCAAAGAAACACTTACTTTGTTCATTTGTTCTGTTTCTCCTTACTTGTACATTACAAACTCCAGTGTTTCTTACAGCACTTTCTAACGTGAGTTAGAACTATAGCACAACTAACACAGTTCTAACTTGAAGAATCACTGGAGTAATGGAAATGGTAAGTTTGCGTACAACTTCGCTGTTTCTTCTGGAATCTCTGTGTTTTGGCATAGGCCTGCATAGGAAATACTGGGTTTCTTAGTTTCAAGTGTTACAAATATGAGAAAATGAATCTTCCATTGATTCCAAAGACAAATTCAAGCCTACTCATTCATTCTACACCAGATTTCACCATTTGCATTGAGAATCTTCATACCATTCAAAGAAACACTTACTTTGTTCATTAGCTCTGTTTCTGCTTACTTGTACAACAGAAACTCCAGGGTTTCTTAGAGGACCTTCTAACGTAAGTTAGAACTATAGCACAACTAATACAGTTCTAACTTGAAGAATCACTGGATAATTGGCTGTGGAACGTTTATATAGAACTTTGGTGTTTCTTCAGGAATCTCTGTTTATGACATACGCATGCATAGGAAATAGAGGGTTTCTTAGATTCAAGTGTTACAAATATGAGAAACTGAATCTTCCATTGATTCCAAAGCCAAATTCAAGTCTAATTCATTCATTCTACACCAGATTTCACCATTTGCATTGAGAATCTTCATATCATTCAAAGAAACACTTACTTTGTTCATTAGCTCTGTTTCTGCTTACTTGCACAACAGAAACTCCAGGGTTTCTTAGAGGACCTTCTAACGCAAGTTAGAACTATAGCACAACTAATACAGTTCTAACTTGAAGAATCACTGGAGTAATGGAAATGGTACGTTTACATAGAACTTTGCTGTTTCTTCTGGAATCTCTGTGTTATGGCATAGCCTGCTTTGGAAATACTGGGTTTCTTAGTTTCAAGTGTTACAAATATGAGAAACTGAATCTTCCTTTGATTCCAAAGACAAATTCAAGCCCACTCATTCATTCCACACTAGATTTCACCATTGGCATTGAGAATCTTCATACCATTCAAAGAAACACTTACTTTGTTCATTAGTTCTGCTTCTGCTTAATTGTACAGTTGAAACTCCAGTGTTTCTTACAGCACTTTCTAACATAAGTTAGAACTATAGCACAACTAACTCAGTTCTAAATTGAAGAATCACTGGAGTAATGGAAATGGCAAGTTTACATAGAACTTTGCTGTTTCTTCAGGAAGCTCTGTTTATGATATAGGCCTAAATGGGAAATACTGAGTTTTTTAGTTTCAAGTGTCACAAATATGAGAAACTGAATCTTCCATTGATTCCAAGGATAAATTCAAGCTAATTCATTCGTTCTACACCAGATTTCACCATTTTCATTGAGAATCTTCATATCATTCAAAGAAACACTTTTTTCATTAGCTCTGTGTCTGCTTACTTGTACAGCAGAAATTCCAGTGTTTCTTAGAGCACTTTCTAACGAAAGTTTGAACTATAGCACAACTAACACAGTTCTAACTTGAAGAATTGCTGGAGTAATGGAAATAGTAAGTTTCCATAGAACTTTGCTATTTCTTCAGGAATTTCTGTGTTATGGCATAGGCCTGCATAGGAAATACTGGGTTTCTTAGTTTCAAGTGTTACTAATATGAGAAACTGAATCTTCCATGGATTCCAAAAACAAATTCAAGCTAACTCATTCATTCAACACCAGATTTCACCATTTGCATTGAGAATCTTCATACCATTCAAAGAAACACTGACTTTGTTCATTTGTTCTCTGTCTGCTTACTGGTACATTAGAAACTCCAGTGTTTCTTACAGCACTTTGTAACGTAAGTTAGAACTACAGCACAACTAACACACTTCTAACGTGAAGTATCACTGAAGTAATGGAAATGGTAAGTTTACATAGAACTTTTCTGTTTCTTCAGGAATCTCTGTGTTATGCATAGGCCTGCATAGAAAATACTGGGTTTCTTAGTTTCAAGTGTTACAAATATGAGAAACTGAATCTTCTATTGATTCCAAAGACAAATTCTAGCTAACTCATTCATTCTACACCAAATTTCACCATTTGCATTGAGAATATTCATACCATTCAAAGAAACAGTTACTTTGTTCATTAGATCTGTTTCTGCTTACTTGTACAATAGAAACTCCAGTGTTTCTTACAGCACTTTCTAACGAAAGTTAGAACTATAGCACAACTAACACAGTTCTAACTTCAAGAATCACTGCAGTAATGGAAATGGTAAGATTACATAGAACTTTGTTGTTTCTTCTGGAATCTCTGTGTTATGTCATAGGTCTGCATAGGAAATACTGGGTTTCATAGTTCCAAGTGTTACAAATATGAGAAACTAAATTTTCCATGGATTCCAAAGAGAAATTCAAGGAAATTCATTCGTTCTACACCAGATTTCACCATTTGCATTGAGAATCTTCATATCATTCAAAGAAACACTTACTTTGTTAATTTGTTCTGTTTCCACTTACTTGTACAGTAGAAACTCCAGTGTTTCTTACATCACTTTCTAACGTAAATTAGATCTATAGCATAACTAACACAGTTCTAACTTGAAGAATCCCTGAAGAACTGGCAATGGAAGGTTTACATAGAACTTTGCCGTTTCTACAGGAATCTCTGTTTATGACATACGCATGCATAAGAAATACTGAGTTTCTTAGTTTCAAGTGTTACAAATATGAGAAAATGAATCTTCCATTGATTCCAAAAACAAATTCAAGCCTACTCATTCATTCTGCACCAGATTTCAACATTTGCATTGAGAATCTTCATATCATTCAACGAAACACTTACTTTGTTCATTTTTTCTGTTTCTGCTTACTGGTACATTAGAAACTCCAGTGTTTCTTACAGCACTTTCTAACGTAAGTTAGAACTATAGCACTACTAACACAGTTCTAATTTGAAGAATCACTGGAGTAATGGAAATGTAAGTTTCCATAGAACTTTGCTATTTCTTCAGGAATCTCTGTGTTATGGCAAAGCATGCATAGGAAATACTGGGTTTCTTACTTTCACATGTTGCAAATATGGGAAACTGAATCTTCCATTGATTCCAAGACAAATTCAAGATAACTCATTCATTCTACACTAGATTTCATCATTTGCACTGAGAATCTTCACATCATTCAAAGAAACACTTACTTTGTTCATTAGATCTGTTTCTGCTTACTTTTACAGTAGAAACTCCAGTGTTTCTTAGAGCACTTTCTAACGTAAGTTAGAACTATAGCACAACTAACACAGTTCTAACTTGAAGAATCACTGGAGAATTGGCAATGGAACGTTTACATAGAACTTTGCTGTTTCTTCAGGAATCTCTGTTTATGACATACGCCTGCATAGGAAATATTGAGTTTCTAAGTTTCAAGTGTTACAAATATGAGAAACTGAATCTTCCAATAATTCCAAAGACAAATTCAAGCTAACTCATTCATTCTACACAAGATTTCACCATTTGCATTGAGAATCTTCATACCATTCAAAGAAACACTTACTTTGTTCATTAGCTCTGTTTCTGCTTACTTGTACAGTAGAAACTCCAGTGTTTCTTATAGCACTTTCTAATATAAGTTAGAACTACAGCACAACTAACACAGTTCCAACTTGAAGAATCACTTGGGCAATGAAAGTGGTAAGTTTACATAGAACTTTGTTGTTTCTTCTTGAATCTCTGTGTTATGTCATAGGTCTGCATAGGAAATACTGGGTTTCATAGTTCCAAGTGTTACAAATATGAGAAACTAAATTTTCCATGGATTCCAAAGAGAAATTCAAGGAAACTCATTCGTTCTACACCAGATTTCACCATTTGCATTGAGAATCTTCATATCATTCAAAGAAACACTTACTTTGTTAATTTGTTCTGTTTCCACTTACTTGTACAGTAGAAACTCCAGTGTTTCTTACATCACTTTCTAACGTAAATTAGATCTATAGCACAACTAACACAGTTCTAACTTGAAGAATCCCTGAAGAATTGGCAATGGAAGGTTTACATAGAACTTTGCTGTTTCTACAGGAATCTCTGTTTATGACATACGCATGCATAGGAAATACTGAGTTTCTTAGTTTCAAGTGTTACAAATATGAGAAACTGAATCTTCCATTGATTCCAAAGACAAATTCAAGCTAACTCATTCAATCTACACCAGATTTCGCCATTTGCATTGAGAATCTTCATATCATTCAAAGAAACACTTACTTTGTTCATTAGCTCTGTTTCTGCTTACTTGTATAGTAGAAACTCATGTTTCTTGCAGCATTTTCTAACGTAAGTTAGAAGTATAACAAAACTAACATAGTTCTATCTTGAAGAATCACTGGAGTAATGGAAATTGTACGTTTACATAGAACTTTGCTATTTCTTCAGGAATCCCTGTGTTATGTCATAATCCTGCATAGGAAACATTGCGTTTCTTAGTTTCAAGTGTTACAAATATGAGAAAGTGAATCTTCCATTGATTCCAAAAACAAATTCAAGCCTACTCATTAATTCTTCACCAGATTTCACCATTTGCATTGAGAATCTTCATATCATTCAAAGAAACACTTACTTTGTTCATTTGTTCTCTTTCTGCTTACTGGTACTTTAGAAACTCCAGTGTTTCTTACAGCACTTTCTAACGTAAGTTAGAACTATAGCACAACTAACAAAGTTCTAACGTGAAGAATCTCTGGAGTAATGGCAATGGTAAATTTACATATAACTTTGCTCTTTCCTCTGGAATCTCTGTGTTATGGCATAGGCCTGCATAGGAAATACTGGGTTTCTTAGTTTCAAGTGTTACAAATATGAGAAACGGAATCTTCCATTGATTCCAAATACAAATTCAAGCTAACTCATTCATTCTACACCAGATTTCACCATTTGCATTGAGAATTTTCATACCATTCAAAGAAACACTTACTTTGTTCATTAGCTCTGTTTCTGCTTCCTTGTACAGTAGAAACTCCAGTGTTTCGTACATCACTTTCTAAAGTAAGTTAGAACTATAGCACAACAAACACAGTTCTAACTTGAAGAATCACTGGAGAATTGGCAATGGAACTTTTACATAGAACTTTGCTGTTTCTTCAGGAATCTCTGTTTATGAGATGCGCATGCATAGGAAATACTGGGTTTCTTAGTTTCAAGTTTTACAAATATGAGAAAATGAATCTTCCATTGATTCCAAAATCAAATTCAACCCTACTCATTCTTTCTACACCAGATTTCAACATTTTCATTGAGAATCTTCATATCATTCAAGGAAACACTTACTTTGTTCATTTGTTCTGTTTCTGATTACTGGTACATTAGAAACTCCAGTGTTTCTTACAGCACTTTCTAACGTAATTTAGATCTATAGCACAACTAACACAGTTCTATCTTGTAAAAACACTGGAGTAATGACAATGGTAAGCTTCCATAGAACTTTGCTGTTTCTTCAGGAATCTCTGTGTTATAGCATAGGTCTACATAAGATGTACTGGATTTCCAAGTTTCAAGTGTTACAAATATGATAAAATGATCATTACTTTGGTTCCAAACACAATTCATGCTAACTCATTCATTCTATACCAGATTTCATTATTTGCATTTAGAATCTTCATATAATTCAAAGAAACAAATACTTTGCTTATTAGCTCTGTTTCTGCTTCCTTGTACATTAGAAGCTCCAGTGTTTTTTATAGCACTTTCTGACACTTGGTAAAGGTTTTGCAGAACTAGCGGAGTTCTAACTTGAAGAATCACTGGAGTAATGGAAGTGGTAAGTTTTCATAGAACTTTACTGTTTCTTCAGGTATCTCTCTGTTATGGCCTAGGCCTACCTGGGAAATACATGGTTTCCTAGTTTCATGTGTCACAAATAGGAGAAACTGAAAATTACATTGTTTCCAAACACAAGTTCAAGCTAACTCATTCATTGTACACCGGATTTCATTATGTGCATGGAGTATCTTCCTTCAATTGAAAGGAACACTTACTTTGTTTATTAACTCTGTTTTTGCTTCCTTGTAGAGTAGATACTCCAGTGTTTCTTATCACATTTTAGAATGCATGTTATAACTACAGCAGAACTTTTACAGTTCTAACTTGATGAATCATTGGAGTAATGGAAATGGTATGTTTACTTAGGACTTTGCTATTTCTTTAGGAATCTCTGTGTAATGTCATAGGCATTTTAGGAAATACTAGGTTTATTTATTTGTTTATTTATTTATAAAATTTTATTGTTGTATTACATTCATCCTCTGTTTGCTCCCCTCTGTCCCCCTGCCCTCTTACCCATTGCCCCCAAAGTCAATCCCACCTGTTGTCCATGTCCATGGTTCCTTTATACTAAGTTCTTGTCTAAGTTGCTCCCCTTTCTTGCCTCTCCCTCCCCTTTCCCCCCAACCCCTTTCTCCCTGAGCATTGAAGGCCTATTCCTTATATTCATATACTTAATTCTGTTTTGATTATTGTTAGTTTTTATCATTATTGTCCCATAATGGGTGATCATATATTTGTCCTTCACTGACTGACTTATTTCAGTAAGTATAATACTCTCCTGTTCCATCCATGTTGTTGCAAAGGGTACAAGTTCCTTCTTTGTTTCTGCTATATTGAATTCCATTGTGTAAGTGTACCAAAGTTTTTTGATCCAGTCCTCCACTGATGGGCACTTAGGCTGTTCCCAGCACTTGGCTATTGTAAATAGTGCCGCTATGAACATAGGTGTGCATAGGTTCTTATGAATTGGTGTTTCAGGATTCTTTGGGTATAGTCCAAGTAGTGGAATTGCTGGATCAAAAGGCAGTTCCATTTTTAGATTTTTAAGGAAACCCCATACTGTTTTCCACAGTGGCTGCACCAGCCTGCATTCCCACCAACAG